>PVJC01000134.1:10302-23962 GCA_004026665.1 Murina feae | reverse complement strand
GGAAGCCTCATTTATGCACATCAAAACCTCCCACAGGCCAAGCCACCATTCAGTGTGACTGTCACTCTTCCCCCAGGGACCCAGGACACCATGAGAGCAGCTGTTTCAGATCAGGATTACCATCACTGGGATGAGCAATAAATAAAGTTTGTCCTCCGTACCTCTTCATTTCAAAGCTTTAAATGTTTTGAGCAACATAGATAAAAACAGTAACAGAACTCCATTAAGGAGAAGCATCTTTTTTGGTGCTTTATAAAAACCAAGACCACTGCTTTCACTAATTAAACTTTAGTTACTATGACCTACTCACGAGGGAGAAAACTTCTTTGTCTCAGTGAAATGTAGCATCAGGTGTTAAAAGACATGGGCACTTTCTAATTTAGAAAAAAAGTGATTATTTTCCGTTGGGTTCCTAAATTGTGTTTTTGGATTTTTCCCTTTAAAAATATGACTGCTGGTAAGGGGGAAATACAGTCACATCCATAATTCAAAGTACAATGTATTTAAATGCTTATTTAATGACTGATAACTTTCCTTAAAACTTTCCTAGTGATAAAACTGCTCACAGTGAGTTTTGATTACACTATTAGTCAGACTCTATTTCTCATAAAGTTAATGGCTTTATCCTGATTTGCTTACATTCAAATTATAAAGCATATAGCAAAATGTTACTGTAAAGATGACAATACTTAAGTGTTCTAATATCCTATTAGTCTTTTATTGGGGAAGAAATAATGATAGAACATGAAAATACCCATTTCCTCCTTCATTATTTCTTTCTCTTTCCCTAAGTCTTGGCACTAAGGACCTTATAATCTCAAATGTATTCAGTGGTTCTAGCACTGGTGATCCTGACAGCATATTTTAATGTTGTTAGGCAAAGTTTCCTTTTGAAAACAACAAACTCCATTATTTGAAAGCTTCCTGGCCGTCAACTTCATTTACTCATCATACACTCATAGTACTAATCTTTAAAACAGACATATATTTGCACTTTATTTGGAACTGACCATTAGACTCTTTATAGTCAGAAAAATCCTTCTACTTACAGTAAAAAAATGTTAGCACGCGCTATTATTTTTATGTGATTATTACTGAAATTTAAATTTCAGATTAATTTTGTACCATAGGCAGAATCATAAAATTTACCACTAGGCCTTACCATGGTAACAACCTTTTAAATAATAGAAATAAGCAGCTGCTAAAATTAGAATGAGGTTGAGTCCAGGGTTGAAATCAGGCAATATTTCTTACTAAGTATCAAGAATTCACATGCAGACTTTATTTTCCTAAGATGTCAGTAAGTGCAGAGACATGAAAATGAAGATAAGGCTTTACCATTCCTCCCTCACTTCAGCATGAGACATGATTAGTGACTGCAACTGCAATAAAGGTCCCTGTCCATCCTGCCAGGTCTGTGCAGTGCATGGGGCATCACTGCTACCCCCAACTCTTCCCTGCTGGGGCGGGGGGGAGGGAGGAGGAAGCTCTGCCATGGAAACCAGCTCACAGACAGGCTGGTACCCAGGATGGGGTGGTTCCCAAGAGTAAAAGCTATCTTTTAGGATTTTATCTTATCCAGGTACTTTAATGAATAGGATGAGACATATCCTTTGAAAAGCTTGGGTTGTTGCATGCAGCTCTTAATATTATAAAAATTCTCATTAAACAGATAATTCCTACAAGAACATTTCTTTCACACAATGCACAGTAATCAAGGATAAGACAGGGATATAGAGATGAAACCAATTTATATGTGAAAGACCTCATTTTAGCCACTAGTTCTAGCCCTCATCTCCCAAGCCCTTAAGTCCCTAAAATCCCTTTGGGGTTTCATAGTGGTGCTAATAATGCAATCTACAGTTCATTGGGCTGAAAGATGGACAGGAACAAGTGCTTGAAGCTGATAAGTCGGCATCAGAATGTTCAAATCATGGGCCATAGATGATTCCGACATATTATTGTCTTTTTCTTTTTTTAGGGAGTTTGGAAGAGAGAGGGAAAGACAGAGAAATGTCGATGTGAGAGAAACACATTGTTTGGTTGCCTCCTGCACTAGCCCCGACCAGGGCCCGGGCTGGGGTGGAGCCTGCAACATAGGTACCTGCCCTTCACTGGAATCAAATGTAGGACTCTTTGGTCCACAGGCCGATGCTCTATCCACTGAGAAAAACCAGCCAGGGCACAGACATGGTCTTTTAACACTGATAAGGAACTGGCCGCCCACTTACCTGCTGGCTTCCAATGGGCATACACAAAGTTTTATCAACAGATGAAAGCAATACTTCCTTTTCAAAACTAATCCATCACAAAAAGGAGTGGAGACTCTACTTTCATTAATAGAGAGATTTTCAGCATGGCATGAAACCTTATTTGCTATTTATTTTTTGTGGGGAAATGAATTTCTACAATTCATGAATTCTAGAGCAACACACAGATTGAACTGAAATAAATTCTGAGATGATTTCAGAACAAAAAGAATGATATGTTGGTGAATATTACATGATAACCTCTTTTAGGTATGAGGACGATAACAGGTAGAAGTACAAACAAGTCAGGGGGAATGGTGAGACAACTGTGAGGTCTGAAAAACAGTTCATTACACTTGACTGAAAAAAACTAACACACCTATTTCATGAGGGGAGGAAAAAAGATGGAAACATAGAAAATTACCAAAAAGATGCCATCAACTTAGCACATGAAGCCAAGGCGCTCTTTAGGAAGGCTTGGGGAGGAAGAAGCAGGGTATAGGGAAATTCTGAAGATAGCAAGGAAATGGGACAAGTTGATGAAATGCAATGGACTCAAACAAGATCACACTCCTGAGGAATGAGTCTGGCTGCCTCGTTCAATAGCTCAGACACCCAGCAACTGACAGTATGAACAGTATTTGTAAAGTAATGTGGACACATACCCTTTCAAGTAAGGAAAGTGTAGCCTTCAGAGCACCCTCAGGTCGTCCAAAGGGAAAGCAGTATCTTCAAAAAACAGAAGGAAGAACAAAGGTCAAAGCTTTATTATCCAAACTGCTAACCCACCCTCCCCTCTCCTATTACCTGGCATGAGAGAAGGACAATGACAAGTGGTTCAAACAGCATCAGCCCATCCAGGAAACTTTTAATGCTGATCTTTACCGAGAGCCGTGATTTAAATGTCTTAATAAGGGTGCAAACTATGATGAAAAAGGTTCTAAAGTTTTGATGACACATGTATGTAAAGAATATAATAATCAGAAAAGAACCACTAGGGTTCGATGAGTAAAGAGATACTTAAAAAGCATTTCCTAATGGACTAGCTGGTTTGGCTTAGTGGAGAGAGCGTGCTTCTGTGGACTGAAGGGTCCCAGGTTCAATTCCAATCAAGGGCTTGATCCCCAGTGTGGGGCATGCAGGAAGCAGTTGATAAATGATTCTCATCACTAATGTTTCTATCTCTCTCTCCCTCTCTGAAATCAGTATATATATATATATATATTTAATATATATGTATATTAAAAAGCATTCCCTAATAATTTCTTTTCTATGATAACACTGAAATGACTTCCCCCATTTCTCCCTGTGGTCTAAGATGGAAACACCCAACAGATGTAACTTCTAAGACAAACAAGGTTCTATCTCCCCCCTTCCCTCACATCTGCCTGTCCACACCGGTGTCTAATTCTCCCTCTTCCCCCCACAAAACACAAAACCGTTATGCCAGGGGAGTCATTTATCTGGAGTCTTTCTGGCCTACGCATCCCTGATACACACCTACAACTCAAGGGCAGGTTATGCGGATGTTCTGACGTCAGGGCCAGAGGCTGGGAGCTCCAGGGGGCTCCTCAGAAGTTACTGCCACATGGTGATGACAGGTGATAGCTCTTTACATTAGGGGGTGGGGGCTGTCCCTCTTCAGGTCACTTTCCACTCAAAAGAGTACAGAATGGCAAGGCCACTTCCTCCTGCTGGGATTCCTGGCTTTGTTGAACCCTCCCAGACCAACTGCTCCAGCTCCAAGGCAAAGTGCTATGGGCAGCTGGGATGCCCCAGGCTGCACCTTACTCAGGCTTAGAAATCTTCAAACCAACAATTTGAAAAAATTTTCTTATTTCCACGTCCTTTGCCATTATTCAGGGGCTTGGTGGACATATTAACTAAGATATAATTCACAATGTGCTTCTCACACTACCATTTGAACAGGTTTTCCTAAAAGGCACTTGTGTTTTAGGCTGAATTTGTTTTATAGGAACAAATGAAAAAGAAAAAGAAAGATATCTCACAAAGCAGTAGTTGAATGTAAAGCCTGAGTTTTAGTTTCATGAAACTTTTGTCTCATGCAAAGAAATGTCTTATAAATCTAATCACTCAAATTTTTCTTCAGAATACTGTTCATTTCATGCTACAAGTTTCCTTCACTTAATCTCATCTCTGCACCCTATTAGCCTCTCCTACATACAAAAAAAGCCACGGCCAATCTATTTTGATAGTTTCCCTGTGTAGTGGTGCTTCTTAGAGCATTAGCAAATTAGCAAAGTGGCTTTAATCATTTTGTATACCATAAACCTTAATCCGAGTTTAAGTAAAACACAAATTGGGTGGGTTCCTGTTGTCCCATCCCCTCGCTTAAATCTTTTCAGTGTATTTGCATAATCCACTCATTGTCTTGCCTATTGTTTATTGCCATTAACCTGTGGGTGACACATTTTATGAATGGAATGTTACTGATCCCCAGATTACATTTAGCATTTCAGGGCTCTGCAGTCCCACTGGGCATGTTTTGAATTAGCATTAGCTGTCCATGATGTGTAAATAATTCAACACATTTATAGCCTACAAGTAATCCTGAATCAATAAAGTACAGAAAATAACGACACAGAACCTTAATTAATCTGTACAATACAAGTTTTACAGGGAATCATTTTGGCCTGCCTTTCAGGATAAATATTTGGGGTTTTTACCACTTTGACAGCTCTATAACAACACAAAGTGGAAAAACCCCCCACTGAATTATCAAATAAAATTCAACCAAGTTTAATCCCTAATAAGAATAAATTGAAATCCTTCTCATTCCCACTTTAGTACATTAAATATTCAGATAAATGAGCCTGCATAGACCTGCCCTATGGTTAAGATTTCCTTTTACTTAGCCACTTTTAGATGTAGTATGCAGTTTCATCAAAGTAATATATGTACATAATCTAACAGGAAACTTCCAAAAAGGTTTTTTTATGAAAAACAAAAGTCCTTTATGTCACTTCTACTCCATTTCCCAAGTAATTTACTCTAGAAAAAAATATTTTTAACTTTTAGCTGATTCTTTTGTTATTTAAATGTCATATCCTTAACCTAACTGCTAATATTTCTAATTCTTGATGTTTCAGTTTTAGATATTATTCTAAACATCCCACTATGGAAGAGCAGCAGTTAGCTTTTTTAAAAAAAGTTTTAAAGATGTAAGTGACATACAACAAACTACACAGGTTTAAAGAATGCAATTTGGGTAGAAGTCTTTTGTGGAATACGTACTTGCAAATAGTTTCTCACATTCTGGGACTTGTCTCTTTATACCCTTAAAAATGGCTTTGAGCCCTGGCCGGTTTGGCTCAGTGGATAGAGCGTCGGCCTGCAGACTCAGGGGTCCCAGGTTCGGTTCCAGTCAAGGGCATGTACCTTGGTTGCGGGCACATCCCCAGTGGGGAGTGTGCAGGAGGCAGCTGATCGATGTTTCTCTCTCATCGACGTTTCTAACTCTCTATCCCTCTCTCTTCCTCTCTGTAAAAAATCAATAAAATATATGAAAAAAAATGGCTTTGGTAGATCGAAAGTTTTTAATGTTGATGAAATTCAAGACAACATTTTTCCATTTATGAATTTTGGAATCAGGTTTCCAATTTCTACAAAATCTTTTTGGGATTTTGATTGTGGTAGCATTAATCTATACATCAATTTGGGTTTCCCTGAATTTCTTTCAGAAAGACTGTATTTTTTAGTGTACAGGTTTTGCACATCTCTGTCAAATTGAACCATAAATATTTAGTAATTTTTGTTGCTATTGTAAATTGTATTGTTTTTAATTTCAATTTGTTTGCTGCTATCATACAGGAAAAATTGATATGTATGTATTTAAGCTCCTACAACTTTTCTAAACATACTTATTAATTAGAGCAGCATTTTTTGGGTAGTTTCTATAGGAATTTCTACATAGATAATCATAACATCTGTGAAGAGAGACTGTTTTACTTCTTTTCCAATCGAAATGTCTTTCTTTTATCTGCCTCATTGTACTGGCTAGAACATCATCAGTAGAGTTTCACATAGAAGTAGTAACAGCAGACTTCTTTGCCTTGTTTTTGGTCTTAGTAGGAAAACATTGAGTCTTTCACTATTCTGTATGATTTTAGTTGTAAGTTTTCCATAGATGCCATTAACATATGATATAGAGTACCACTGTTTACTAATTTTTATCTTCTGTGTCATTTTCACTTTGTTGGTTGGTTTTATTCCCTTCATTAGTCATATTTTACTATTTCTTTGTGTATCTGGAAATTTTTGACTGGATGCTAGACATTGTTATTTTAGCTTCTTGATAGCTCAATACCTTTGCATTCATTTAAATACAAAACTCTGTATTTCGGAACTTTGTTTTGGAATGCAGTTAAAGTACTTGGAAACGGTTTGATTCATTTGAATCTTTATTTTAATCCACATTAGGAGAGATGATGACAGTGTTTATTCTAGGGCTAATTTTTTCCCACTATGGAGGCAAAATGCTGTGAGTACTATACCGGATGCCCATGAATTAGAAGGTTCCCACTCTGGGCAGGAAAAACTGGAACTCGCTGTGTTAGCTTTGGGGATTTCCCATAGTTTTTTGGGCAATCCTTTCACACAGTTCTTTGCCTGACTTTGGATAGTTTTCTCACATACTTGGGGAGAAACCTCCAGGGGGACTTTCTGCAGATACCTGTAGGTCTCTCCACTCTTTCTCTTCCTTAGAGTTCTGGCCTGAAAACTCTGGCTGCTTTGGCCTCCCTCAACTCCCAGCCCTGCCTCCTCAAGTCAGGATGTCCCCTGGGTTCCACCCAGGTTCCTCCTCTCCAGGCCATGGCTGGAAACACTCTGTATGCAGTAAGCAGGGCCTTACTGCATTTATTTCCCAGCTCTCAGGAATCAATGTTGTTCACTGCTTATGTTTAATGTCTTAAAAAGCATTTTCCCCACATTATTTTGTTCTTTTTTGAAAAAAAAAAAAAACTGTTTCAGTTAGGAGGATAAATATCATCCCGTTATTTAATTTGGGACATAGCTCTTCTCCCCACCCCCCCCCAATAAGACAACTTTTCCCCACTCTAAACATATTTCCTATCCTTTCTATCCTACTTAATATGGTTACATCATTTTGGGGGATTTACTAGATCTAAATTCAGTAACTTTACATTATTTATGTAAATGTCCTAGGTAATAAGACATTTTAACTATGATTACTATTTTGTGTATAATACTTGTCTTTTTTAAATATCCTGTTTTTATATACTTAATCTACACAATAAAAGCCTAAGAGACAGTTACAGAATGACCAGAACAACCGGTCATTATGATGTGCACTGACCACCAGGAGGCAGACACTCAACACAGGAACTGCCCCCTGGTGGTCAGTGCACTAACATAGTGGGGATGCCGCTCAGCCAGAAGCCGAGCTTACAGCTCGCGAGTGCAGTGGCAGTGGTGGGAGTCTTTCCCATCTCCATGGCAGCACTAAAGAGCAGTGAGCCAAGCAGTAAGGAGCAGCTAGCAGGCAGGCGGTAAGGAGCAAGGCCTCCTGGACAGCAAGAGGGATATCTGCCTGCTGGCTTAGGCCTGCTTCCCAAGGTGATTGGGCCTAAGCTGGCAGGTGGATATCCACCGAGGGGTCCCAGGCTGAGGGGAACCCCCCACTCCAGTGCACGAATTTCATGCACCAGGCCTAATATAACTCCAAATTCTAATACACTCTAATTAATACAATTCCACACTCTATTCCAGACATGTTAAAATAATGACTGCTTTTCTGACTGTTTCAGTGAGAATTGGTTGCTCTCTAAGCTCAGTTGTCACTTTGGAGCCTTTTTAAAAAATATATTTTTATTGATTTCAGAGAGGAAGGGATAATGATAGAGATAGAAACATCAATGATGAGAAAGAATCACTGATCCGCTGCCTCCTGCATGCCCCACTTGAGGATCAAGCCTGCAACCTAGGGATGTGCCCTGACCAGGAATCAAATCATGACCTCCTGGCTCATAGGTCGACACTCCACCACTGAGCCATGCTGGCTGGGCAACACCACTTTGGAGTCTATTAACCATAACCTTCCCTCCTGTCTCAGGTTGATTTCCTATTAAAAGGATCTTAACTCTTCTTTTTTCTTTGTTTTCTCATTTGTCTTGGTAAGTTGCATTATCTTTTGAGGTTCTTCATATCTGAAAATATCATTCTACCATTATCCTTAAGCAAGAATTTTGCTGGTACAGAATCCTGGGTTGAAAGTAATCTTTCCTCACAACTATAAAATCACAGATGCACTGTTTTCTGGATATATCAGTATCATCCCTCAGGTCAAAATGAAAACTGCAGAAACAAAGGATCTTTTTAGTTGTTGTTCACTGCCTGCACATAGTAGGTACTCAATAAACATTTCTAGAATAAATTAACATTGAAAAACATTCTGATTCTTTGTATTTTGGGATCTTCTCTTTTATCACCAAGAATCTGAAAATTCATGAATATGTACCCTGATGAGTAAATATTTTAATCCACTGTGCTCTGAGCACTTATGTCTTTTATTTCTGGAAACCTTTTTGAATGATTTTATTCAAAGTTCCCTACCTTCAGACTTAACTCTTTCTGGAATTCCTATTATTTATAATGATGATATTGTTAAGCAGATCTTTTTCTTCTCTTTATTGTATTCCTATTTCCCTCTCCCCTACCCTAGGTTTCATTAAGCAATTCTTTCAGTAGTGTATATATATTTGTGTGTCATTTGCATATAATTTGTAAGAGCTTCTATTTGTTCCAAGGTTTTTTCCTTTCTTTTAACAACATCTTATTTTTGTTCTACAGATGCTCTATCTTATCAAACCTCTCCAAGGATATCAGTAATTCATTCCAGTCCCCTCTGCCATTTTCTTCTTCCCATATAATCTTAATGTTTGTTTTTTTCCAAATTGCTTTTTTAGTATTTACTTGTTTGAGTCTCTGTCTTCCATAGTAAATACTTTCCGCAAATGTTTAATGACTTTGGCTCTCCGATCATTTTCAAAAGCATGGCATTAAAAATCTGAATGGAAGCAACATGCACCTTTCGCTGAAGGGGAATCTGATTGGGCTGTTTCCATGCGAGTCTTTATTGACCAGTTTTAGGTCTTTTCTCTTGGGCTAGGCAGGCTCCCATGGGAAGACCCTGGTAACAGGTTAGGGAGGTATAAACCTGCCTACCTGCCTGTCTGACAGCATTATGGGAGTCAAGGAGGTGAGCTGGCAGGAGAAGGCTGTGGTTCTCAGATTTCAGAACAAACATTTATTTAATCTCCATGTGTCTGCATATAATCCTAACTCCGACTGTGCCTGATGTTTTCTCCCCTCGTCCACCTCAGTCCAAGCGCCCTCTAACCTGACCCTCTTCAGAGACTGAATCTGCAGTGCTCTGCCCAGGGGTAAGTTGGGGACGGGGAACACAGAGCAGTCTGAGGTGGAAAAGAGATGTGAGTTTAGCACATTTGCGACAAATTGTCCTTCACTCTTATTTTTTAGAAGTGAGTTTAGCACATTTATAATAAATTGTCTTTTACTCTTATTTTCTAGAAGGGCTTGATATGGGCAATTCCTAAACACTTTGGTGACCGTATGTCATAAATCAGATAGCTTCTCTGTTTTCCCCACTGCGGCTTATGATTCAGTTCTTCCTGGGTGGCTAAATTAGATTCCATTCATCCATCTGGCTTCCAAAAACTCTTTTCCTCTTTTACTTTAGTTGTTCTTCTGGGGCTGTCTTCTGAAAAATAGTGTTCTGTTATTCCTGGGAGAAAGCTTTGCAAACATACATCAATCTTGTCATCTTTAACCAGAAGTTCCTCCTTTATTGTTTAATATACTTTGCCTTATTATTTTATCTGTATCTCTGAAATGCATTTCTGGAATACAGTTGAATCTAAATAAGTAAATTTTTAAAAAAAAATATTTTATTGATTTTTTTTTTACAGAGAGGAAGGGAGAGAGATAGAGAGTTAGAAGCATCAATGAAAGAGAAACATTGATCAGCTGCCTCTTGTACACCCCCTACTGGGGATGTGCCAGCAACCAAGGTATATGCCCTGGACCGGAATCGAACCTGGGACCCTTGAGTCTGCAGGCCAATGCTCTATCTACTGAGCCAAACCGGTTAGGGCTAAATAAGTAAATTTCTATGTAAGTTATGAATAGTACTGTGATTACTTTTTTAGCCTGAATTGATAAGTAATTTATGTTCCTTCTAAATTTTAATATAAGTGACTAAGAAAGATTATTTGGTAGAATCCTTATGAAAATCCTCATGGACAATATACATATCTATATATTTTCCTATGTGGATGCCTAAAATTTCTTGTTTTATTTTAGTCTCAGTTCCTGTTATTCAATATTTTATGGACCAAGAAAAAAAAAAAAAAACAAAACCCAGAGAACTGACAAAATTTATACAAACTCTACAAAAATCAAAAGGGAATATAAAAATCAGCTCAAAATGTCTAGACTGATTCCTCTTAGTCCTTGTCCTCAGCACTAAGGAAAAAAAAGCTAAAAACTGTATCTTTAGAGAAATTATTAAAAGAAGATGTAGATTTAAGAGGAACAGTGAACAGAACTGTGAGAGGGGAATAATTATGTGGACAACTGTGTAGCTGCTGGGTGGCGGCGAGGGGGATTGAACTGCCCTAGTGGGTGGCTCCAGTTAGGCTAATCAGTCATGGTGACTCCACGCTCCTCAGCGCCTGCCTGAGGCACTTAGTACATGGGTTTGGTACAGGACTGTCTCATGACCTATGTAGGGCAAATGAGATATGAGGGGTAGGATTTGCTAGGGTTGTCTTAATATAATGTCATGGTCTTCAGAGAGCATCACAAAAAGAGATGGCCCCACTACTCCCTCTGAAAAATGGCATGTGAGATGTGAGGCCAAAGAATTTTGTGGTCTTGCTGCCAATCTGGGGATGAAGCCATCCCACGATGGAGGACAGTTATGTGAGAATCACTAAGAAACAGAGCCATGGCTACTGAAGTCAGCCTGATTTGAAGTTCATCCTACCTGAGACCAAGTGATGTTGTATACATTTATCTTTTTAAACCAGTTTGAGGTAGGATCTGTTACTTGTAAAGGAAAGCATTATTAAAAAAACATAGATATTGAACTAAATGACAGACAATCTTTGCCTCAATGTCAAAAAATGGAAAAGTAGGTGTGACTAAGAGACACATACAACAAAGTTGAGGGTTCCTACATAATCGAAAAGACAATACTCTTAACAAATACAAATGCAGAAACATTCTCTGCAAATGCAAAAGCCTTCCTCATATCTCATTTATTTTAAAAAATCAGCAGAGAATTCAGTCTTAACCTTGTAAGTTGAATTGCACTGTGTTCTCAAGAACAGTGTTCCCGAATGTGCGTCTATGGTCTTTTAGGCAAAACAATTCTCCAGCATGAGCCTGTCTCACGCACTGTATTCCTAAACCCAGTGCCTGGCGACGGTGACAGCGCAAACCCTCCCTCATTCACTTCCCTTAAGGCGACAGTACCAGCCCAGCTGAAATCACTAAAGCAAGGGAACAGATGTGCAGTATGTGCTTTGAGAATTTCTTCCTTCAAGATCATTTAAAAAAAACACCACCACAGTCTAAAGCTTTTCATATTACAAATACGAAAATTGAGGCCCAGAACAGCTAGGCATACACTATTCAAATGGTTAAATAACAGTATTTTCAAATGGTTAAAGGGAAATATGAACTGAGCTCATTTTTTTCAGTAAGTTCCCATGGAATGATTCCAAATGACAGGCATGCTATGAGACACAGTATGTAGACATGGTAACATTTTACAGGATCTAATGATAAGAGTGATAGAAAAGGAAGTATACTGGCGTATTTCTGTTTTTAATCCACTAAGTTCTACTGAGCTAATTATAACCAGAGGAAAAGAAATAGTAACAAGATATTTACCTTTCACTCTGCAAATGTTTCGTAGTATCAATACTTAATTTTCTGAGCAAGGAACTGTGCTAGGCACTGAGGTCCTTGTTCTCATAGAATGTAAATTTAAAAGAAAAAAGAGACCCAAGAGATGTGTATCAGAACCATGTGATCAGTGCAGAGTGCAGATAAGACTTCAGCTTTTCCAAATAACTGAGAAGGTTCTGCTGCGAAGGTGGGACTTGAGAGTCTCCACGCTGGTGACACAGAGAGAGGAACAGTCACCAGAGTTACCGTGAAGAGGCCATGCAAGAGGCAGAAATGCACAAGGCAAGTGAAAGGGACTCTGGGACAGACATTGCAGGGGGGGGGGGTCTACTTAAATGAGCAGTGGAAACTGAATGGCAGGCTGAGAAGCAGACCACAGACCGATGGATGTGGAGACTCTACTACTAATTGTTGAGTAGTTGTAAAAAGTCATAAGCATTTGTAGGCGATTGGATGGTTGAGTGAAGTAATAAAGCAAATACTTGTATTAGTGAAGAGAGCACATACCTGAAATGGCTTATCTGATTTTCTAAAAGGAAAGACAGTCTCTCTTTTATCTCCTCAAATCTCTCTTTTTCTTCCATTGAAACTGTTCCGATTCCATCAGGTCTGGAAAACAATCAGAATCAGTCACTTATACTGATAGAACATCTACTTTTATATATTTTTTATATATATATATCTACATCAGCACACACATATATATTTCCCTAAAAATCCAAATAATTAAGGAAAATGCATAGCACTCTATAGTATACATATTACTTGTGTCTATCGTGAAAATTTATTGCAGATATGTGTAGCTATTTGCTTCATATTTTGACCTGGAATTAATGGAATGGAATTATTCTCTTTTAGACAGCCTTCAAGGTAAAGGATCACAATACATATTTTCCATATCTACAGAAAACAATGACTAGTCCTTGAGAATAGCAGTGAAAAGTGTTTTGTAGCGGTATCAAACATTTGACCAATTAAATGAATATCCCCTGAATGGAAATATTATTAAAAAATGCTGAATGCAAGCTAAAGTGTCGTAACGGCTTCTTTTCTTAATTAAGCTAATGTGGAGTAAAGGATTTAATTTTAATTGTTGAAAAAAATGTAGACATCTTGTTTGGAGACAAGTACTGGTTTACTGTTCCACTCTTTTTGTTTGTTTAAATTTATGTGCTTATAAATAAAAATAAATATCCTATCTAATAAAAGAGTAATATGCAAATTGACCATCACAAGATGGCTGTCCCCATGTGGTCAAAGGTGGCTAGCAAGGGAGGGCAGTAGGGAGGGACCCAGGCCTGAAGGGGAGGGTGGTTGGGGGGGACCCAGGCCTGCAGGAGAGGGCAGTTGGGATCCCAGGCTTGCAGAGGAGGGCAGTGGGGGGTGGGGAACCAAGCTGGCAGAGGAAGGCAATTGGGAGGGACCCCGGCCTG
>PVJC01000134.1:0-10202 GCA_004026665.1 Murina feae | reverse complement strand
GACTGGCAGGGGAGTGGTTAGGGGCAATCGGCAGGCGAGAGGTCAGGAGCCAGCAGTCCTGGATTGTGAAAGGGATGTCTGACTGCCTTTTTAGGCACGGGCAGTCGGACATCCCTTAAGGGGTCCCAGATTGGAAAGGGTGCAGGTTGGACTGAGGGACACCACCCTCACCCCCCACCTCTACTCCGTGCATGAATTTTGTGCACCGGGCCTCTAGTTTTAATAACATACAAAGAGAAAAGACCATCCATGTTGCAAGATTTTTGTGTTTAACCAATATCTCTATGGAATCAATGTGAATTTTCATCAGGACTTTTAAAAGTAGCTATGAAGATGAAACATAAATCTTTTTTTATTAAGATTAGCATATAAAATATAAGATATATCTAATGGCATGGATTTAGAATTTATTCTGTATCAAATATCTGGTATATTGCAAAAATACGAAAGTATAAATTTTAATTGTCTTTGTTAACAGAGAGAAAAGGGATAGTAATCTCATATACATTACATCTATATATTTCAACAAAATAAATCTTTTTGCATTTAATAACTAATACCAATAATTTATTTCCCTATTAGTTCATTTTTCTAAAAATTATATTTTAATTCCCAAAAGATTTATGCATTTCATTCCAATTTACTAATTTTTAATGTTTTTGTGAAAATAGGTAGAAACAAGGACTATGAAAAACAAATGCTCAAAATAACTGTCCAATAAGATTTTTATTTGATATTCCCATTGTTTTCTTTATGTGTGTGTATGTGTGTGTGTGTATGATGCTTGTAAACTAGTCAATTAGGATAAAAAGCAATTAAATTTTAAAGCTATACCTGTATCTCACTGACATAAAGACCTTTTATTTATATTAAAGCATCATTTAAGTTTCAAGTTTTTTTTTTTTTCAATGTAGAATACATAATTTATTTCAGAAACTCATTTGCTGCTAGGATTTATGCTTTGGAAATATTTCTTACAATTATGGATTTAGAATTTATTCTGTAGGGAAAGATTATTTCACTACATAATCAGAGTAATACATCATATTTTCTTCATCAGAATGCATTTGAATGTTAACTAAAAAAAAACCTAATGGCAATATATTGGTCTTTCAAATATTTTTAGGAAGTAGAAAAGAAAGTCTGGTCTATAAATTATAAAGCAATTAAGTATGAGCAAGCTCCAGGTTTTATAATTTAACTAGGGACCCGGTGCACAAAAATTGGTGCATTCAGGAGGTCCCTCAGCCTGGTCTGTGCCCTCTTACAGTCTAGGACCCCTCTGGGGATGTCCACCTGCTGGCGTGCCTGGCCAGCCTGGGTGAGGGGCTGATGGCTGTTTGCAGGCTGGCCAAGCCCCCCAGTGTGGACCGTCACCCCACTGGGGTGTGGCCAGCCTGGGTGCAGGCCTGAGGGCAGTTTTCAGACTTTCAGGCTGCCCACAGTCCCTTCAGATTTTGGGCCCCTACTGGGGTACCTGGCCAGCCTGGGTGAGGGGCTGATGGCTGTCTGCAGGCTGGCCAAGCCCCCCAGTGGGGTCCCTCACCCCACTGGGGTGTGGCCAGCCTGGGTGACAGGCTGAGGTGCGTTTTCAGGCTTTCAGGCTGCCCACAGCTCCCATTGACCCAATGTCCCAGCAAGGCTGGCTAGAAGCAGATTCCTGGGGTTTATTTATCTTCTATAATTGATACACTGTTCCTTTAAGCTGAGCCTAGGCAGGTAATGAAGCTGCCTGTCTGCTTCAACCCCGAGGCTTCTATAATTGAGACAATGTTGCAAATATGTTGTTGCCTGGAGCCAGGAGAAACCCAGTGGCCAGCAAACAGTTTTACTCCTGCTGCAACGGAAGCTGCCTGTTTACTCAGCTCCATGAGTGCCGGCCTCCATCTTGGCTGGGTTAATTTGCATACACCCGCTCTGATTGGCTGGTGAGCGTGGCTTAGACGTCCCAAAGAAATGGTCAATTTCAATATTACGCTTTTATTAGATAAGAAGATAATGGATTTTTTCACAAAAAATCATATTACTTCAGAGCCAATTCTCATTGAGCAAATGGTAACACAAAACCCAGACTGCAACCTATGAATGGATACATATTGACAATGATGACAAAAGTTCAACCAGAGAGCTCTATTTTATTCACTAATCTGGGAATTTTGACATTCCACAAAAACCGTAACTACATTATGCTATCTAATATATAACAATAAAGACACATTCCACTAAGTTGCAGGTGGTTATTTCACTAAACACCCTCATGCAAACTTGATGGAAAACAGCAAAGACTCGTTCTGATCACGGACATACCCTTTGGCTTTGCTCTCTGACAGTTGCCACATGGGTCTATTTGAGTGAATCTGCCCTTCGCTTCAATTGTCACCCACTGTGACAGAGCACGTGGTCCTGTCACTGAGAACTTCCCTGGGGCACACTGCCCACCTGGGGTGGAGCAGGGGCTTCCGGCAATGAAAGGTAAGCCCGGGGGAGTGTCACTTAAGTCAATCTCCACTAAGATAAAGGCCATTATACACAGTGAAGGGTCCTCATTTTACTATGTTCATGACTAAATTAGGTACATATCTGACGGATGAAACACAACATTTAATGCTGTGGAATTGTTCTTACATGTTCTTATTCTGAATATTGGGTATACAAAGTGGTGTTCTGTATCTAAATTATTGGAAATAAATGACAACTTGGCTGCAGTCAAGCCTGAAGGGAACAGCTCCTTCTAAAATGATTCCTCCCAATAAATGCAAATAGTTCCTGTGTCAATCAATATTTTCCTACCACCATCATCAAAACAAATGTAGTAATTATCAATTACAAACTTTTAAATACGAGGTCGATATTTCCCTCTGGTTCCAGCCATCAGCTCTCCCCTGAGTATGATGCCAGCCTCCTTTTTCTCTCCTCTGGTCTCTTGTCTGAGGTTTGGCAACACACTGTTGTGAACCCTTTCCAAGTGTAAGTCACATCCTTATAATGGTGGCAGTCATTTCAAAAGCCGAAGCCCTTATAATGGTCTAGGAGACTTTCTATGATCCTCCTTCCCCTTCCAGGCAAGTCCTGTCACTCTAGGAACCCTGGCCTTCTTTCTGGTTGCAAACCTATGAAGTACGCTCTGCCTCGGGGCCTCTGCATGCGCTGTCCCTACTGCCTGGGAGCTCTTTCCCTAGGCACACGCAGCTGGCTCGCTCCCTTCCCATCTCTACCAATTGGACTCAGGATTAGCGAAGTTATCTCTCATCATCCCGACATAGAGGTACAGTCTCTCCCCTTCCCACAGGCCTCTTTTCCCTTACCAGGCTTTTCTGCTTGCCATTTTACATAAGGCTGTCATCCAACACGTGGCATATTTATTTAACTGTTTATAGTCTGCCTCCTTCATGCTATACCTCTAGTGCTTAGTACATCTTGTCAATACTACATAAATGCCAAAGAAATAAATGAGTGATATACAGACTATAAAAATATCAGTTATATAAGATTATGGGAATTCATGAATTAGTGCTATCACAAATGTTGTTTTTTAGTGTTAATATGGCATAAATTTATTGGAACATTTGTTATGTAACAGTAGATAAAATAGGATTAAAAAAAAGTAAACAGAGGAAGGTATTATAGTTAAGTATTCTGGGTAAAAAGATCTCTAACAAAAGTTAGCATGTTTTTACTGGTACACAGCAGAAAATTTTCAGTGTTAACCTGCCATTTTAGTTATTAGTAAAATTATTTACTTTAAATCTCAAGGATAAAATTTTTCCCTGCGATAATAAAAGTAAAAAGAACAATGCTTCTTTGATGATTAAAAGACTGTGAAAATGTGGTTACTGAAAATTCTAATATAAAAGACCAATTTTCTTATTTGAATGTTTAATTTGGGTTTAACTCTGCACTTATAAATACTAAAGTGGTTCCAATAAGAAAGAAAAGTATTCTCATATTTCAGGATTTAATATTTTTTGTTTTTACCCCCCCAGGGCCTGTAGTTATTAAAACTACATGATTTAATAAAAGCAGAGTGTTCTCTGAAAGAAGTTTAAGATATGAACAAATTATAAAATACAGTGTAACACTAGATACATATCTTTTAATTATAGATATTGTCAAATAAGTAATGACATGGAACTTCCTGCTGGCATTACACAAGCAGTTGAACACCAAATGCAGTTTTGTCTATGCTAATTATATTTCAAAGATTCTTAAAAAACACAATTCATACAATAGCACCTTCTGCAAGTATCGCTTAATAGGTTTGATCTTACATCTGCCTATGGGTCACATTTTGTTTTAAGAGAAACTATCACAATTTTATTATACACACATTATCTTTCCTGAAAGCCAGATTGATCCAAAAAAATAGTTCCCACACAGTACTAAGGCCTATACAAATTAATTTCATTAAATTCCTCCCTAAGCTAAAGGATTTTATCATTAGTGCTATTCATCAAGTTGACAAATTAGGCATTTTAAAATAAACAGCATCCTTTATGCATACTGAACATCTTGGCATGGTTGACAATTCCTTCTGTGAAGAGCACAACATAAAGCTCTAAAGCAGTGGCTCCCAACTTCTTGGCCCTCTAAATACAGCTCCTCATGTGGTGACCCAACCATAAAATTATTTCCGTTGCTACTTCATAACTGTAATGTTGCTGCTATTACAAATTGTAATGTAAATATCTGATATGCAGGATGGTCTTAGGTGACCCTTGTGAAAGGGTAGTTTGACCGCCAAAGGGGTTGTGGCCCACAGGTTGAGAACTGCTGCTCTAAAGGGACAATTTTTTTTAAGACAACTAAAAAACCCAACAAGGGATAAACATGTAAATGATTCATTCTCTATGATCTTCGTGGCTTTTGGGATAGTTCACATGAGAAAGGAGTTTCTACTAAGTTAAAGGATGATTTGACTACTAGAGGCTCAGTGCACAAAAATTTGTGCACTCGGGGGGGGGGGTGTCCCTCTACCTGGCCTGTGCCCTCTTGCAGCCTGGGACCTCTTGGGGGATGTCCACTAGATAGCTTACAACCCCTCTCTGGGGGATTGGGTCTAAGCTGGCAGTCAGACATCCCTCTGGCAGCCTGGGAGCCCTTGGGGGATGTCCACTTGTCAGCAGGGAGCAGGCCTAAGCTACAGTCAGACATCCTTAGCACTGCTGAGGAGGCGGGAGAGGCTCCTGATACCATCACTGTACTGGCAACCATCAGCATGGCTTGTGGCTGAGCAGAGCTCCCCCTGTGGAGTGCACTGACCATAAGGGGAAGCTCCTGCATTGAGCGTCTGCCCCCTGGTGGTCAGTGTGTGTCATAGTGACCAGTCATTCTGCTGTTAGGATCAATTTGCATATTATCCTTTTATTATATAGGATAGAGGCCTGGTGCATGGGTGGGGACCGGCTGGTTTGCTCTGAAGGGTGTTCCGGATCAGGGTTGGGGGTCCCGCTGGGGTGCCTGGCCAGCATGGGTGAGGGGCTGAGGGCCATTTTCAGGCTGGCCACAGCCTCTTCAGGGTGGGGGTTCCTGCTGGGGTGCCTGACCAGCCTGGGTGAGGGGCTGATGGCTGTTTGCAGGCCAGGCACAGCCCCCAGCAAGGCTGGCTGGAAGCAGGTATCTGGGATTTATTTATCTTCTAGAATTGAAACTTTGTTGCCTTGAGTGGAGGCCACAGCCGGCCTAGGCAAGTGGGAAGTTTAGTTTCTTCCATAGCCAGGGCAAGCAAGCCTCCTATTTGCTCTATCTCCGTGGCTGCCGCCTACCATCTTGGCTGGGTTAATTTGCATACAGTCGCTCTGATTGGCTGGTGGGGCGGCTTAGGTGTAGCAGAGTGGTGCCTAATTTGCATATTACTCTTTTATTAGATTAGATAGCTAAAGAAAGATCTAAGATGAAAGGGTATAAAACCAGATAACAGAGTCAGGCACTTGAGCACAAGACAAACAATCAATAAGGGAATCTTCCATAGTCAGCTATGGACTAATCCGGTAGCTTCCCTTTCTTAGTTGAACTGTTTACAGTTCACACATTTTATAGTCCTTTTTTTCCAATCTAACACCAAATTTCAGAGACTCCTAAGGCCAATGAAAATGAATTTTGGCATGTTTAATATCCATTTTACTGCGTAAGTTGGAGTAAAGAGGTCATATGGCTGTTGACATGTTTTCATAAACAGTGGTTCTGTGATAAGCTCCAACCAAAAGGGTTAAATCGCCCAAGTATTTTGTGAACAATACAAATTGTAAGACCTTCTTGGAGAATCATAGTGCCATCAAGGTGTATTAAAGAGAAGCCTGATAGTAAAGAAATCAGTTTAACTTTGTTTTTAAATATATATTTTTATTGGCTTCAGAGAGTAAGGGAGAGGGAGAGAGAGTTAGAAACATCAATGAGAGAGAACTATTGATCAGCTGCCTCCTACACGGGCCCCCTACTGGGGAATGAACGTGTAACCCGGGCATGTGCCCTTGACTGGAATTGAACCTAGAACCCAGGACCCGTCAGTCCGCAGGCAGATGCTCTGAGCCAAACCGGCGAGGGCAGAAATCTGTTTAACTTTAAAGAACATGCCCCAAAGTTACTTAGTCCTGGGAGCTTCTCAAAATTCCCACTTCAGTGCTGGTGAGCAGTTCTTTTGTTTTGTTTTTCATGAAAACTATCACATCTATGTTTATTTTCTCAATCACTTTCCTCAGCTGAGTGGGTTCTAGATGCTTGGGAGTACATGTGACCTTGTCTTTATCATCTCTAGGAGTCTGCATATGGCCTGGAACAAAGTGCTCAGGAAGCTGGTGAGTAGAAAAAATACACCAAAACACCACCGTACAGAAAAGCCTGGGAAATTGATGAGACAGGTTTTCTTCCCCCTACCCCGCCCAGTCCCTCCCTTCCCAAGCCATCAGGTAAGTTTGCTTGTCCTGGCAGTTTGGTGGTTTGTGGTTAAAGACATTTTGCAAGCAAGCGGACAAATGACTAAGTTTATGGTGTTTTTGGGTTTCTTCTAGGGCTCTTTTCACCTGCCCTCTCCTACACATTCCATCGTAGCTTCCTCTAACAGATGAGAAGGGGAGAGACACCTAGAGTGTGGTATTTCTGAATTGTCAATTCTGCCTGCAGCACAGCAGGTAAAAGTCACTTTGCACTTCGTGTATTTCCCACCAATATCCATTTGTGAACAGAATAAAAAAGAGAGAAAGGCCCAGCATGAGAATAAGAAATGATGAAAGAGGAAGGGGAAAAACCTCTTATTTTTGTTTCTCCAACTTATAACACCTCCTATTGTTTCAAATATAATCACATATTATTTAGATGGTCATATGGTGCATAATCAGATTCCTTTTATTTCCCTGAAATTTTACATATCCAGAGAAGACATTAATTTGACCTCTTCACATTCACTGAGATAGAAGAAATAGTTTTTCTATGAGAAAATATTTTTAAGACAATTTTAAAATCATTCTTCTCTTTTTCCAAACACACCTTCATCCTAATCCTTACCTTATGTGGATTTCCTACCACATTCTATTTTCTTAAAGAGCAGACATTTCCACAGAGAAAGCAATACCTGACACTGTGAAAGTATGAGACTTTGTCATGTAGTTTTTGTGTTAAGGTAATAAGCAATATGCTAATACAGTTACAAAGATGTTTGATAGCTGACCTGACTTGCAACCAAACTCACAAACATTCTTGGACTAATCCAAATTAAAGTCACTGCAGCATACAGCTCTAAAATTCAGGGGAAACAAAATACTGAGAGATTTTATACTAAAAATAAAAAATATTAATGTTAGTGAGTGTGTTCTCTGATGCTAACATCACTCTCTGCCACACACCTAACATTAGTATTTTTCTTAAAAGAGATATTTTTTAATTAAAGGACTACATACAAACTATAATGTGGATGGAAGAATTCAGAAAAACACAGACACAAAAATTAAAAATTTCCTATAAATGTCCCAATTATAATAACTGGCAGTACCATTTTATAAATATAATTCTAGTTCCTATCCTATAAATCTATGGATATTATTGAATACTAGAGGCTCGGTGCACTCAGCCCGGCCTGTGCCCTCTCGCAGTCTAGGAACCCTTGGGGGATTTCGACCTGCTGGCTTAGGCCCGCTCCCCAGTGGATTGGGTCTAAGCTGGCAGTTAGACATCCCTCTGACAGCCCGGGAGTCCTTGGGGGAAGTCCACTTGCCAGTGGAGAGCAGGCCTAAGCTGCAGTCGGACATCCTTAGTGCTGCTGAGGAGGCAGGAGAGGCTCCCACCACCACCGCTGCACTACTGGCAGCCATCAGCCTGGCTTGTGACTGAGCAGAGCTCCCCCTGTGGGAGTTCACTGACACCAGGGGGCAGATTCTGCATTGAGCATCTGCACCCTGGTGGTCAGTGTGTGTCATTGTGATCAGTCATTCCTAGTCATTCTGCTGTTAGGGTCAACTTGCATATTACCCTTTTATTTTATAGGATAGAGGCCTGGTGCACAGGTGGGGGTCAGTTGGTTTGCCCTGAAAGGTGTCCTGGATCAGGGTGGGGCTCCCGCTGGGGTACCTGGCCAGCATGGGTGAGGCTGATGGCTGTTTGCAGGCTGGCTAAGCCCCCCAGTAGAGACCCTCACCCCATGAGGGTGTGGCCATCCTGGGTGAGTGGCTGATGGCTGTTTGCAGACTGGCCACAGCCTCCAGTGACCCAAGCTCCCAGCAAGGCTGGCTGGAAGCAGCAGGTATCTGGGATTTATTTATCTTCTATAATTGAAACTTTGTTGCCTTGAGCAGAGGCCACAGCCAGCCAGGGCAGGTGGAAAGCTTGGCTTCCTCCATCACTGGGGCAACCAAGCCTCCTGCTTGCTCCAGCTTTGTAGCTGCCATCTTGGTTGGGTTAATTTGCATATATGGCTCTGATTGGCTGGTGAGCGTGGCTTGGGTGTAGCAGAGTGACACCAGTTTGCATGTTTCTCTTTTATTCTGATTTATAAGGTGATTCTTTTAATGAACTGTAAATATTTTAACATTATTTAAATATTCTAACATATACTTTTTAGTGGAAGGATATTACTTCATTATTGGAATGTATAATCATTTATTTTTATTTTTATTTTTTTTAAATATATTTTATTGATCTTTTTACAGAGAGGAAGGGAGAAGGATAGAGTTAGAAACATCGGTGAGAGAGAAACATCGATCAGCTGCCTCCTGTAAGCCTCCCACTGGGGATGTGCCCACAACGAAGGTGCATACCCTTGACCGGAACTGAACCTGGGACCCTTCAGTCCATAGGTTGCCGCTCTATTCACTGAGCCAAACCAGTTAGAGCTGTACCATCATTTATTAATAGAATACTTTATTAGTAAAAATCTAGACATTTTCTCCCTTTGTTTTTCCTACCATAAATTCTGCTGCAATAACAAATCTTACACATACATATAATTATTTTTACTGTTGAAAGTATTATAGATATCCCCTTTTTAAGAGATTAATCAAAGAACTTATATGCACATATGCATAACCTATGGACACAAACAATACTATATATATTTTAACGCACCTCTAATTATTTCCTTGGGATATATTTCTGAAAAACAATATACTTAATATATTTTTATTAATTTTTAGAGAGAGAGATATTGAAACAGAAATCTGCTGCCTCCTGCATGCCCTCTACTAAGGTTTGAGCCTGCAAGTTGGGCATGTGCTCCAACTGGAAATCGAACCAGCAACATCTTGGTGCATGGATCCATGCTCAACCACTAAGCCACACTCCAAAAGTATATTGCTAGGTGGAATGGTGCTATCAATTGAATTGTGTCTCTCCTTCAAATTCATCCCTTGAAGTCCTAACTGCCAATGTGACTGCATTTGGAGATAAGGCTTTAAGGAGATAATTAAGGTTGAATGAGGCTAAAAGGGTGAAGCCTTAAGCTGATAGGATTGGTGATTTTATAAAAGTGAGATCTCTCTTCTGTTATACAAGGACCCAGAGAGAAGGCAATCAACTGCGAGCCAGAAAGTCTTCCCCAGAACCAGACCATTCTGACATCCTGATCTCAGAGTTCCAGTCTCCAGAACTGTGAGAAAATAAATCTCTGTTGTTTAATTTATGATGTTTTTGTATGGCCAACATAACCAAAACAAATAGAATATTACTGGGCATTTGATACATATTGCAAAAGTGCTTTTCAAGAAAGCACTTATCAGCTA
>PVJC01000133.1:97389-162213 GCA_004026665.1 Murina feae | reverse complement strand
ATAAGTTAGAAAAGAGAGAATTGTCTTAGGGCAGAGTTTCCAGGCAAGAGAGGTTGGTCAGCATGTCCCCATGTCTTGGCTCCACGTGAGGGTGGGGAAGTAGGAGTGAGTCCAAAGGAACCAGGTCCTGGAAGAGGAGGAGGCGACAGTGGTGCTGCTGAGCCCCAGTAGTAGTCAGAGTCAAGGTTTGTCGTAGAATCTGTTTTCCATTTTCTCTTGTAAAGATCCAGTAGGGAACTGGAGAAGAAACATTACAGGAGGGGACAGTGTAGTAGCTAGAGGTGGGGAAGGCAGGTAGATGTTCAAGGCCCTGTGGCAGGTGGCCCCTCTGCGCAGCCAACTGGCTGGCTGTGCTCGGGAGCAGCAGTCGCCAACCTTTCAGACCTCTCGGACCACCAGCTGGTGACCACTGCTCTGGAGAGTGTGAAGCTTGACTACACCATGTGGGGCAGGACTGGCTGCCCCTGACCCGGAGCAGCCGGCTGTCCATGGTCACTTCTGGTCACTTTGGAGTGTGTGGCCAAAGTGTGTTTGCAGTAGGTTTGTTTTACTGGTTAGTTTTTGAGCTTCCTGTTCAAACCTTTTTTCCCCCACTCAAATCAGTTTTTTAAAACATACTGTCAAGTATTAGAAGGTAACCTTGACTTTTTTTATTTACTTTTTTTTAAATACATATTTTTATTGATTTCAGAGAGGAATGGAGAGATGGAAACATCAATGATGAGAGACTCTTTGATCGGCTGCTTCCTACACGCCCCCTATGGGGGATTGAGCCCACAACCTGGGCATGTGCCCTTGACTGGAATTGAACCCAGGACCCTTCAGCGTCCAGGCCAGCGCTCTATCCACTGAGCCAAACCAGCTATATTTTTTAATATTTTTATTGATTTCAGTAGAAGGGAGAGGAGAGAAAGATAGAAACATCAGTGATGAGAAAGAATCATTGATAGGCTGCCTTTTGCATGTCCCCTACTGGGGATTGAGCCTGCAACCTGGGCATGTGCCCTGACTAGGAATTGAACCATGACCTCCTGGTTCATAGGTCTATGCTCAACCACTGAGCCACACCATCCTGGCGGTCACCTTGAATTTAAAACATGATGCAGGTGATCTTGAATCTCCGAATCTCGGTAAAAAGGCAGGTCCTGGATCACTCAGGCCTGGTGTGTGTTTGTGTGTGTGTGTGTGTGTGTGTGTGTGTATTAATCCTCACCTGAGAATATTTTCCCATTGATACTTAGAGAGAGTGGAGGGCAGGGGAGAGACAGAGAGAGAAACATTGAGGCTAAGGCCTTGTACATGTGTGTTTTATATAATCCACTTCCATATAACATCTCAATGAGGTAGATTATCCCCATTTTCTAGAAGTGCAGATAAGCTTAAAAAGAAGTCACTTACCTGAGTCCACGTACTTAGTAAGCAGATTGTGAGAGAGATAGATGTGACAGTAACTACCTTTATGTTCCCAGGATTACTAGAAAAGACAGAGCAGTCAGTCACATTAGCTGTTCTTGGCAAAGACCCCACTCATTAAAGGTGATATTAGCTGCTTGAATGGTCCTGGGACAGATTTGGAGAGGTGCCTCCCTAGAGAACCAAGTGCCTGTTGTAATTCTTATGCATTCATTCTTGCATGGAGAACCCCTGTTGCGTTCTTTCTCAGGGGGAGAGAAAGGGCTCTTGAGAACCTGGTCTGTGCTGATGCTTTATGTTCCTCTTTTATTGTTTCCCTTTTTTAAAAAATATATTTTTTTTATTGATTTCAGAGAGGAAGGGAGAGAGAGATACAAACATCAATGATGAGAATCATTGATCAACTGCCTCCTACACACCCCACACAGGGGATCGAGCCCACAACCTGGGCATGTGCCCTGTCCAGGAATTGAACCATGAACTCCTAGTTCATAGGTTGACGCTCAAACACTGAGCCATGCCAGCCAGGCTATTTCCCTTTCTTCAGCTGAGGAACCTGAGACTCAGGTTGATGATATGGTGGGGCCAGGGAGGGTGGGAGTTTCATTACATGTCTCCAGAGCCCTTGTTTTGCAGTGATACTGAAGGAGACAAAGTGGGATAAAGACTCTTGGCAATGAAGGGACACAGGTCATCAGGAAGAAGGTCCTAAGTTTGGACAAATGGTGGGGGGGAGAGGGAATTAGAGTGTTTGAGACCGCAGGGAAAGCACAGGTAAGCTGGAGGGAGAAACAGGTACTGCTGAGGGAGAAGCAGAGCTGGCCAGTTCTATATGGTGTGGTGTTGCTTCCCTTACTCATTCCCGATCCCCTCTCTCTTGTCAGCTGACGGCCAAGGTGGTAAGGTCTGCTGTGGTGGTCAGAATGGCAGAGGAGCAGGAGTTCACCCAGCTGTGCAAGTTGCCCACGCAGCCCTCACACACACACTGTGTCAACAACACCTACCGAAGCGCACAGCACTCCCAGGCCCTGCTCCGGGGGCTACTGGCTCTTCGGGACAGTGGCATCCTCTTCGATGTAGTCCTGGTGGTGGAGGGGAGACACATCGAAGCCCATCGCATCCTGCTGGCTGCATCCTGTGATTACTTTAGGTGAGTTTCATACACCTGTTCTCATAAGTAGAATAATAGGTAATCCAGGCTCCCCTGGGCAGATGTGTTGGCACTGACATGACTGGGCCTGAGGGACCAGCCAGAAGCTGGCAGACACCCTCTTCACCCTTAGCTGCTCATCCTGCTTGTTTGGTGACTTCGTCAGCAGCAGGAGAGACAGAAGGGGTCTTACAGTTCATTTTTCTTTCAGCTGTTCATCTGTCTCTAAGGTATGTTCTCTTTTCTTTTGACGATGATATGCCTGATAAATTTGGCTTTACTTGTAATATTACACTTTATAAAATTAATTTTCTTCTCTAAGTACAGTATCTTGGTATAAAACAGATTTTCTTTCTATTTTACTCTGGCTTCCCAACATTTTATTTTGAAAATTTTCCAATCTGTGGGAAAGTTGAAAGAATATTATTATGAACACTTGAATACCAGTGGTTAACATTTTGCCATATTTGCTTTCTCTCTGTATGCGCACACACACACACCTTTTAAAAATATATATTTTTATTGATTTCAGAGAGAAAGAGAGAAGGAGAGAGAGATTGCAACATCAATGATGAGAGATAATCATTGATTGGCAGCCTGAACTCCCCCTACTGGGATCAAGCCCACAACCTGGGCATGTGCCCCTGACTGGAATTGAGAACACTCTATCCATTGAGCCAAACCAGCTAGGGCCACCCCCCCACCCCCTCCCCACTTTCTATCTATTTATTTATTTATTTATTTATTTATTTATTTTTATTGATTTCAGAGAGAAAGGGAGAGGGAAAGAGATAGAAAAATCATTGATGAGAGATAATCATTAATCAGCTGCCTCCTGCATGTTCCCTACTAGGGATTGAGCTGGCAACCCAGGCATGTGCCCTTGACCGGAATCGAACCTGGGACACTTCAGTCTGCAGGCTGATGCTCTATTCACTGAGCCAAGCTGGCTAGGGTCACACACACTTTTTAAAAAGACATCGTGACAGTTTACGTCTCAGTCTTTCAGTGCCACATCTCTTAAACATTTGGTGAGATTACCTGTCTCGTTGGTTATAAGATTTCTCCCTTATAAAATTGATAGCATATGGGCAGTCCTATCCATGTGTAAATATATGTAAAGCCTTTGTCCCAACAATTGCTTCTGTAGGAATTAAACCTACAATCACATGTGCAGAATGTGGGGATAGGGCCATCATTGGAAGAAAAAATGGGCAATTAGAAGTAACCCAAGTGCACCCCAGCAGGAATGGGTTAAATCAATTATGATAGCCTTATATACCAATAAGAATCCATTTCCAAGATATATTGAGTCTAAACAGTGTAGACATGTGGACTGCCTCTAGTACCAGTGCTGCCCTGGGAAGGGGAACTAATGGTCTGGAGCAGAAGAGGGGGAGGCTGTCACCCTTCCATATGTTTTAAATCTTGTACTATGTATGTGTATTAACCTAGTTGAAAATTTTAAAAAATGTAAAAATAACTACTCTATCATCTTTATGTTACATATTTTACTCCTGACACCTCCCCTGACCACCCGCCCCCTCCCTCTGAATCGACTCTCCACTGGGATGCCTCATGAGCATATCACACTGATGGTGCCACAATAGGACTGCCACTGCCTTCTTCTGACCCTGTTCCTCTCAAGTCCCCATCTGCCCAGCTGGCTGCACCACGGCCCCAGTCAAGGGCCTGATTCTTCTGTGCTCTGCTAGATCCATTCTGTCAGCATGTTCTCTCCAGTCCTCTCCAGGGTAGTTTCAACTATAGCTCTGCAGCCATGCGGCCCTTGCCAGGCCTGGTGGAACCTTCCTACCTCTCCTCTAGCCCTTCCACTCTAGCCAACAGCACTTGAACTTGAAGAGTCAGTCAGCTCATGCCATGTTCCTGCATAAAATTCCCTGATAGCATCTCATTAGGCTTGAATTTAAATCCAGATTCTACCCTGCCCTTGGGGTAGCAGAACCTGGCCCTGTGTCTTACCTCCAGCTCACTTCCTCTTTGCCCTGGCTGCCTGTGTGCCAAGCTTGTCCTTGCCCTGCACAAGGGTGTTCATTTCCACCTAGAACACTGTACCCCGGTTGGGAAGGTGCTGCCTAGTCTCATTTCAGTTCCTCAGAGTGGGCCTTCCTTGCCCCCATTGTTCTCCACCTTCTCTGCTCTCCGAGTCATGCTCTCCTCAATCAGATGTCCTGTTGAGTTCCTTCCCAGCATTCCCACAATCTGAAATACCTGTTTCTTTGTTTCTCATTCTTCCTAGCGTTAAACTTTTTGTATGTAGGAATCTTGCCACACTGCTTAACTGTTACTTCTTCTCTTCTGCTCTTGGAATGGTACCTGGCATTTAGTAGGTGCTCAGTGAGTATATACTGAATGGGATGACTCCCACTCATTCATTCATTCATTCATTCATTCATTCATTCATTCTTTCTTTCTTTCTTTCATAACATGCTCTGGGCTGTGATTCGGGAAGTATACTTAGTGGATGCAGCAGAAAGCAAGCCCAGACATAGTCTCTGCCTCCAGGAGGCTCATGTGTAACTCCCTAGGGCCCATGAAAGGGGATACAGGACAACTTTTAGGATGGTTGCTCAAACTTGGTCAGGAACTTATGGATGCCTTTTGTGGGATGACACAGTGCTCAGATTGAGCCAGTGTCCTGTCGCATAGTGGTGCTGGGTCAGCCCGCTCCTTGGTCCGGCTGCTCATGCTCTTTGCAGCCTGAGCTGGTCGCCCAATTAGTATAACTCCACTGTCTCGTGTCTTCGCTTTGCAGAGGAATGTTTGCTGGGGGATTGAAGGAGATGGAACAGGAAGAGGTCCTAATCCACGGTGTGTCCTACAATGCCATGTGCCAAATCCTGCATTTCATATACACTTCTGAGCTGGAGCTCAGCCTGAGCAATGTCCAGGAGACGCTGGTTGCCGCCTGCCAGCTTCAGGTGAGGCTCACCTCAGTGGAGCAAGGCAGACACCCAGACATAGGTGTGGTTTCCCTGGGTGCCTGCCAGGCATAAGCATGAGGGTGGGTCAGGCATGTGAGGACACCAGGCAGTAAGAGAGTGGAGTGGGGTGGAAGCCCCGGGTAGTGCTTGGCCTTGCCAGCTCTGGGCACTGAAGCAGAGCTGCTCTAAAGTTCGTCAGGTCCAGGTTCCTCCTCTGCACTTTCCCTCTGCTTTTCTGCTGGTTCCTTTACGTCTTCCTGGGTCTCCCTGCCCCTGGAAAGGGGCACATAAATAAATGGCCGAAGCTGAACCTGTGCCATCCTGTGGATGCTGGCATCTGGCAAAGCTGACCTTCCTCCAGTGTTGCAGCTTAGGCCCTTTCTGCCAGTTCTCTCCACTTGGTCTTGTTGATCTCTGAAACTGCTTTCCCCTTTGTTATTGAACTTTAAATACTTATTTTCCTACAGAATTAAAAAAACAAGCCTTCTGAGGCTTCGACAGTGTAATACATTTTAGGAAACTGCATTGACTTGTGGTAATGTTGGTGCACTTACACAGCTGGGCCTGCACATGCCTTTGCTCTTATGAAGAGCTGTCCATCAGACGGCCTGATTGGGCTTGCGAGACATCTCTTCCCATGTTTCTTGAAAGTGAAGTGAAATGCTACACTAAATTCATCATCCTCACCTTTTAAATAATATTTTTTAATTGATTTCAGAGAGGATGGCAGAGTTAGAAGGGGTTAGGAATGTCAATGATGAGAGAGAGTCAATAATGAGAGAGTCATTGATCAGCTGCCTCCTGCACACCCACATTGGGGATCAAGCCCGCAACCTGGGCATGTGCCCTGACCAGAAATCGAACCATGACTTCCTCATTCATAGGTCAATACTCAACCACTGAACCACACTGGCTCGCTAATCCTCACCTTTTTTCAGATCAGAGCATATTTGGGGCAGTCGGAGAAAACTCAAGTCATAGGAAAACCAACCTGCTCGGGGCATCTGGAAGCCCTACCCTGAGCTCCTTGTGCCATTACCCTCAGTGGCGGGTGGCAGAAGAATTTCCTCACTTTTTTTTTTTTTTTTTAATTTCTGAGAGGAAGGGAGAGGGAGAGAGAGAGAGAAACATCAATGATGAGAGACAATCATTGATCGGCTGCCTCCTGCGCTCCCCCTCCTGGGGATTGAGCCCGCAATCCTGGCTTTGGGAACTGTCACCCAGTTTTTGCAACACCTAAGTCACATAGTCAGCTCTCTACCCAGGAACTCACTGTCAGCATTGTCTCCTCCTCACTGCATGCTCCTCTCCCCACGTCCCGGTCTGTGTCCCATGCCCATTCTGCCAGAGCCTCCATGGCTCCTTGAGCTCTTCCATCTTCATTCCCTGTGTCCATGTTTGGATAAGTCATCCTTGTAGATACTACCTGTGGCTAGCATATCTCTGTTCTCTGTTTCCACATCCTTATCTTTGTCCTGGCCTTCACCTCCCCATTTATACCTTCTAACTGGTCCCTGCCTTCTCTTTGAATCCATCATGCACACCAATTCCAAACCATCTTTCAAAACACCACTTGCCCTCTCCCACCCAGCAGCTCCGAGATCTGCTGTTTCCCTAGGTCACTTACAACGGAGGTTTGGCCAGTGCTCCTTGGTACCTCTAGGCCATTCTGGGGGACGGCATGGGAGAGGGGGCCCCCAATTCATCTTGAGCAGCCCAGCTTTGTTATGTTTTATTTTTAATATATTGGGCTTCTATGCAATGATGTTTTTTGTTGTTTTTAATTTTTAAAAAAATTTTTTTTATTGATTTCAGAGAGGAAGGGAAAGGGAGAAATAGAAACATCAATGGTGAGAGAGAATCATTGATTGGCCGCCTCCTGCATGCCCCTTACTGGGGATTGAGCCCGCAACCCAGGCATGTGCCCTTGACTGGAATCGAACCCAGGACCCGTCAGTCTTCAGACCGATGCTCTATCCACTGAGCCAAGTCAGCTAGTGCTGTGCAATGATGTTTTTAAAGCAAGTTTTACTTGGCATAACAGTTCTAAGTCCATAGGCCCATCAGATCATGTTTTTTCGTGTAGCCACTAGCTGTTGGTGACTTGCCCCCACCTCACATGCTGTGCCCTGTGCCTGAATTCCACTGAGTGCCTGAGGTGACTCCTCCGTGAGATTCCATCCGGTAGAGGGCCCACTGCTCTGACAATGAGAAGGCAGCACAATCCTCATGTAGGAGGCTTTGGTTCTTCAGGAGCTGCTTCTCCAGGCCTGTTGAGGGCAGTTTGCCCTCACCTTCTCCCCAGGTCCTTGGTGCCCGGGCCATGACAAGTGAAGCAGTATTTTAGGAAGAAGCAAAGCAGAAGTTCAGGCTAAGAGCGAAACTGTCGTTGAGTAAAGACTTTCACGACCCAACAAAGGACTCTGGCGACATTCCATTTGGGGAAACACGTGCCTGGGACTCGGCAGGTTTTCATTCATCCCTTAACATATCACCTGGAAAATAAAAGTAAAACTGTTATAAATAAAAGCTGCCAGCAGAATTGCTCTATGTGCACTGATCAATTTGTTAATGACGCTGAAAAAGTGAGGTGATCCTGCTTTTAGAAAAATTCCCAAATCCTGTTTTCCTAAAGAATTTAGCGATACCCGGGCAGCTTTTCCTGGAGCCTTTTTCTCTGTCGTCTTTATTCTGTCGTGCTTTGATTATCTGATAACCCTTTGGTTCAAGGGTTTGGTGTCCTTTAACCCTGTGGCCCGATTCTCAGCTCCTACCTTAGTGTCATCTTCTCGCTTGCCCTCCTTCCAACCCCTTGGGTCTTCTGAACAGTTGGGAAAGGGAAGGTGCAAGCCTCCTGGGAGCCCCCTGGGTGACGAGTTGAGCAGGCCTCTGCCCTGGCAGGGTGGCTTTTAGCTTTTCAAGAGCTCTGGGTCAGGTTGAGTGCCGGGTGGGTGTTTGGGAATGCACTGCTGGTGGTTTTTTATTAATTTTTCGGAGAGAGGAAGAGGAAGGGAAAGGGAGAGAGAAACATTGATGTGAGAGTACATCAGTTAGCTGCCTCCTGCATGCCCCTATTCGGGATCAAGTCTGTAACTCGGGCATGTGCCCGGTCCAGGAATTAAAACCTTTCAATGGACAGGACGACACCCAACCAACTGAGCCATATCATCATTCAGGGCTTGCGTGTGGTTCTTAGTATGTGGGTAGCCTGGGGCCTTTCTCTTGGGGGAGTGGGCAGATTTCCTGGGCCTGAAGCTTTGGCTGGGCCTCCAGTTGTGGGGGTTGTGGCAGGAGAAAGGAGCTGGGGTTTGGGGTGAAGGTCCCAGGTGCATTCCAAACCAGGGACAGTGGACATCGTGGCCATTGTGCAGCTTCCAGCTTTTCTGGAGATCCAGTACTTTTGATCTAAAAAGCAACTGACATATATCAGGGGTCCATTCTGTGCCAGGGAGTTCCTAGGCATTATTCCTTTCTACTTTATCCCTATCCTATATAATAAAGGGCTGATATGCAAATTGTCCCCTTGGGAGTTCGACTGGGAGACTAGGAATTCGATCGTTTGCTATGATATGTGTTGACCTCCAGGGGGTGATGTGGAACATGGTGGGTGGCCAGCGGGGTAGTGGGGTGCTAAAGGAGTGAGGGAAGGAGGAGGCAGGGAACCAGATCAGCCCTGATCGCTGGCCAGGCCTAGGGAACCTACCCATGCACAAATTTCATGCACCGGCCTTCTAGTTTTATAGATAAGCAAACTGAGGCTCAGCAAGGTTCAGAGCATTCTGCAGATCACTTCTGAGCCAGGATTTAAACCCAGTCCATCTGCAGTGAGCCCCATTTGTCTCTAGTGTTGGGGAAAGTGGCTGCACCAGCCTCTTGTCCAGGAAAGGTTGGGGATGGTGAGAGGGCCGGGGGGAGCAGGAACCTGCTTCAGAGGACAGCCATGTAAGGCATGTAACTACTGTTACTGTCTTCTGCGCCCAGACACCATTTCCCAGGCTTGAATGAGTCTTGTATTCTTCACAGATCCCAGAAATCATCCACTTCTGCTGTGATTTCCTCGTGTCCTGGGTGGATGAGGAGAACATCCTTGATGTCTACCGCCTGGCAGAGCTATTTGACTTGAGCCGTCTGACCAAGCAGCTGGACACCTACATCCTCAAAAACTTTGTGGCCTTCTCAAGGACTGACAAGTACCGCCAGCTTCCTCTGGAGAAGGTCTACTCCCTCCTCAGCAGCAACCGCCTGGAGGTCTCCTGCGAGACCGAGGTGTATGAGGGTGCCCTGCTCTACCATTACACCCTGGAGCAGGTGCAAGCAGACCAGATCTCATTGCAAGAGCCCCCCAAGCTCCTTGAGACAGTGCGATTTCCCCTCATGGAACCCGAGGTCCTCCAGCGGCTGCATGACAAGCTGGACCCCAGCCCACTGAGGGACACAGTGGCCAGTGCTCTCATGTACCACCAAAATGAGAGCCTGCAGCCCAGCCTACAGAGCCCACAGACGGAGCTGCGGTCGGACTTCCAGTGTGTCGTGGGCTTTGGGGGCATTCACTCCACACCATCCACAGTCCTCAGTGACCAGGCCAAGTACCTGAACCCCCTGCTGGGAGAGTGGAAGCACTTCACCGCCTCCCTGGCCCCCCGGATGTCTAACCAGGGCATCGCAGTGCTCAACAACTTTGTGTATCTGATTGGAGGGGACAACAATGTCCAGGGATTCCGCGCTGAGTCCCGATGCTGGAGGTAAAAAGGGACCCTGGCCGTGTTACTGCGGGTGATGCTGTAGTGTAGGAATCATGGGCTCAGAGGGCTGTCAGGGAGGGGTTCTGCACGGGCACATCACCATGGACCCCGGTGATCAGCCTTTTATATTGATCTTGTGCTTGTGGGGTACCTCTGTTTTATGGAACACATTTCCGGTTAATTTGGAGAATGTAGATGGCGGTGATGTAGGAAAAGGGGACCTGCATTGCTTTCTTCCGCTCTTGTCCCCTTCTCAGAAGCACACTCACCCTGGATCATACCCTGCTGTCTTGTCCGTGAGGAGCTGAGTTGTGACTCTGCACTTGGCTGAGCACAGGGGAGGGAAGCCCGTGGCAGGAAGGGTGGGTAGGCCTCGGAAGGAAGGGATATAGGAGCTCGGAGCATGGGCAGGGAGTTGCTCCTTCCATTTTGCCCTCTCTTGAATTTTGACACAACTCATCCCAGCTTCCCTTTGCCTATCTGCTTTGCTCTTCTGACCACAAGCCAGTAGTGGAGCATGACTTCCTGTTGCTACTGCTCCCCTGAGTGTGCAGTCCTCAGCTCAGGGATGTAGGAAAGGCCAACAGGCATCACTGAGCCTCTTGCCAAATCCCCACCCCTACCCTCTGCCCTGTCGTCAGCAGAGTGGTCTCCGGAGAAGGCAGTTTTCTGAGGGGAGTTGGTGGACTGCCATGGTCTGTAGGAGGCTTTATGAGGCCGAGATTCTACAGATCCATTTAAATCCCCACTGTCTCAGCTGCCGTTAGGTTTTCAGGTCTCGTCCACTATACTTTGGTTTGATTTCTTGGGATTTGACACCTGTGGGAAGTTTCCACCTGCACAAACTGAAAGATGGGACTGCAGAGAGAGAGCAAGCATTCTAATTGCTTCTTGCATCTGTGAGCTGGGTGCGGACCAAGTTTGTGTCCATGATTTTGCCTTCTGGGGTAAGGGTGGTTGTGGGGTCTGGCCTGACTATGCCTCTCAGAAGTATGGTGAGCAGGACTGAGGTGGAGGTGACCATTCCTCAGCCACTTCTGATCTCCTGGGTTCAGGAAGTGATTATCTTCGTTAGATTGATGAGACCCAAAGCCAGGAAGCAGGGATGCTGCTAGCCCGTAGTCTGTCCTATTACATGCAGTTTCACACAAGATTGGTCTAAATTCCCCTTTCTTGAACATGTGCTATGAGACCCAAGCTGGACTCCGGAAAATGCTAATATCAGCCCTGTGATTGATAACTACAGCCTCAGACTTCACTCAGGAAGTGGATCACTGTGACAGGTGGGGTTGTAATACCTGCCTAGTGAGAGCAGGCAATACTGTGGGGCTGAGGTTCAGAGCATCTGGCAAGGTGATGGGGAGGGTCCTGGGGTCTGTCATCTTTACAGAGCGAATATTTCCCTAATATCCCAGTGGATTTAAAAAATATATATATTTTTTTATTGATTTCAGAGAGGAAGGGAGAGGGAGAGAAAGATAGAAACATCAATGATGAGAGAGGATCATTGATTGGCTGCCTCCTGCACGCCTCCCACTGGGAATCAAGCCTGCAACTAGCAACTCTGGCTTGTGCCCTTGACCCAAATTGAACCTGGGACCCTTCAGTTCTCAGGTCAATGCTTTATCCACTGAGCCAAACTGGCTAGGGCTCTCACAGTGGATTAAAGCTGCTAGATGGAAGATGGATCTTAATTCGATCTAAGAGTTTGGTTCTCTCCCTTTCCCCCTTCCATATTTCACCAGCCTTTGAATCTATAGGCTCTCAGAATATAAGAAAACAAGATTTTGCAGTAAATTAAGGGTTTGCACTTTAAGGAGCTAGGAATTTACCAGATTATATCTTAAAGCATTGGTACAGAAACTATATAAAAAGTTACCGCTTTTGGAGCAAATTGTATTTGCCTCCAAGATACCAGTTTCTTTCTTTGATTGCATCTTTAGTATCCACCTTCTGTGTTTGCACCTTTTCCATAGCTCTGGGCTTCTGGAAACTGATTGGGTGCCTTACCTAATAGTAGCTGGTCTCACGTTGCCACATGTTCTGACCCTACTTAGAATAATAACTTTTTCTTAGTCATTCCCATGACTTCTAGTATATTTCAAATGATGTTTTAATTGTAATAAACTTCATTACTAGTTATGGGAATGCTTAAGTCATGGAAATACCAAGAAAAAGTCTACTAAATTTAACAAGAGCCCCAGAACATATTTGTATCAACTCTAGATTTCACTTCTGAGTTTGCAGTTGGATGATCCACAATCTGCATTAAAGTGATTAAAACTCATTATATCCTTATATGCAATAAGAAAGCTTATTTTTATTAGAAAAAGAATATTACTTGGGGATTTATTCTAACAAAGTAGAAAATTCAATAGAGGAAAATGTGGCATGTAGGACACAGTGGGGAGATAAGAAATCAGGGAAACTGTGGTTCTTGTTAAATTTAGTAGACTTTTTCTTTGGTGCCTTTAAATTATTGATGTGCTGGGGGTGTGTGTGTCTGTGTGTCCTTAAATCTGAAGCCACAAATCCAAGTGAACTCTGCCTAGGAAGCTGTGAGGGCAGGAGACCAGCAGGAAGGAAGCAGAAGCATCTAGAGCAGTGGTTCTCAGCCTTCTGGCCCTTTAAAACAGTTCCTCATGTTGTGACCCCCAATCATAAAATTATTTTCGTTGCTGCTTCATAACTGTAATTTTGCTATTGTTATGAATCGTAATGTAAATATATGATACGCAGGATGGTCTTAGGCGACCCCTGTGAAAGGGTCATTCGACTGCCAAAGGGGTCGCGACCCACAGGTTCAGAACCGCTGATCTAGAGGATAGTGTGTCCCTCTCGTGGGATATGCTGACTTATGCTTGCCTCAGAATAGGGAAGAAGAGGGTGTGAGGGCAATCTCGCTGTGACGTGTCACCTCATTGATCTCTAGGATTGTGTTGGCTGATCTGGCTGGTGTCCCCTTCCTCCCTCACTGCTCCATGTGCATCCATCCAGAAGCTGTGCACTCAGTTGAAGAGGAAAAATAAATAAGTAAATAATTTGAAATAGGGAAAAAGAGACATGTACATGAATGAGTGTCATGAACAGGAAAGGCTATAGAAGGCACCATCCTCGCTAGTTGATGGCCTCTGACTGTGCACGCTGTACTAAAGTGGCTACCTATTTCCAGCCTGACCTTCACCTGGCTGTGCCTCTGGTCGTTCATGTCTCAAATGTCACCTTCTCAGGAGGCCCTTCATCTCTGTGAGAGCTTTGCTCTCCCCAGACCTTGCTGCCAGGTGGATCACTTTCCTTACATCATCATCGTCGTCGTCGTCATCATCATCATCATCATCATCATCATTGTGTTTGTGATACCTGCATTATTCTAAACACTTGTTCACTGTTCTCTTTAGCTTGTTTCCCATTCTGATGGAAAGCAGAGCCCTTGTCTTGAGTCTCCCTCTGGATCCCCAGCACTGAGCACTGCCTGATCCATGTTGGGTGGCCAGTACATATTTGTAGAGAGAAGGAATGATGTCACTGCTAGTAATCTTACTCCCTCGTTAATTTATTCAGCAAACAGTGCATGATGTACCTTGATCAGTGCTATGCTGAGGTCTAGGAATACAAATGTAAACCTTGGTCCTTTACACACTTCCCTCAGGGTAACAAGGATCCTTTTTATGTATGTTGTCCTTTATGATCCTTCATGATAGCTTTTCTAGGCAGTTGACATCACCTTATAGGACAGGTGAGACTGAGTGAATGTCTAGAGTAAAACTGATGCCCGGATGCACCCAAGTAAATGGGCAGAACTGGGATGCAGGCCTACATCTGTGTGTGACCCAGATGCATGTTCTGTCTCTTGTAGCCCTTACCCTGAGACAGCTCGTTTCCTGGGATTCCTGGATGGCAGGGTAGGAAGAGTCAGCTGCAGAACGTGCCTGATTTGTGTTTTGGGGCAAAGGATGCATCTGATTTCCTCACCACACAGCATATGACACAGGCCAAAGAAAACTTTATTCACTTTCTTCAGAACTTGAAGTTTGACTTATTCTCTTTGGAGTTCATCTTCCTGTGAACACTTATCTGAAAGATGCTATATCTATGCATTGGCCGTTGAGCAAGGAGGCTCCAGATGCAGGAGCTCAAGTGCAGGCACCTGGGTAGGTGGATGGATGCTGGTCAGGGAAAGAGTGGGCTTTGGGCCTCAGGCTCACAGGGCCCTGGTCCCTTTAGGCTCTGTGATCATCTGTGTTCACCCAAACACACACCACATAGACCCTGCCGAGCACCAGGCCTGGGGCATGGAAAGAAGGGGTAGAGGCAATAGGAGGCCCCCTAGAAGTGAGGCAAGCCTGGGACAGGCTGTAGGGGCTGGAAAGTGGGGTATGGACTTGGGCTTTGAAGGGCCTGAGCTACAGTTACAGGATTTTGGAGTGTGACCAGAAGCTTTGCTGGTGAGGATAGGATCAACGGATAGAGGGGGCATAGGGTTCCACTTAGGACACATGTGGGCACTGTGCACATGGCAGGCTCGAGCAGACCACCTATGAGGGAATGTTGGTGTTAGTTAGAGGCTAGGAGGCTGTTGTGTCCATCCACAATTCATGGTCATCCTGAATGAATGGGGGCCATGAGGTGAGATGGAGGTGGCTGTAAGAACAGCCCTCGGTCAGCCTGGGGTGGATAGTAGAGTGGGCTAAGAACCACGCCAGAGGTTATACCTGGAAGGGACCAGATTCATGGGCAGAAACCCGGGAGGCTTCTGGCCACACGTCCCGGGTGTGTATCATCAGCCTGGCTATGCGTGGGTGTGTGCTAGTGTGTGGAAGCAGATGATGGGAGGGTTCAGGGGACATGGGCAGAACAGGAGGTGCTGTCGCCTGTCAGTGATGTGCTGTCCTCGTGTCCCCTCAAAAGGTATGACCCGCGGCACAACCGCTGGTTCCAGATCCAGTCCCTGCAGCAGGAGCACGCCGACCTGTGTGTGTGTGTCGTGGGCGGGTACATCTACGCAGTGGCGGGCCGTGACTACCACACTGACCTGAATGCTGTGGAGCGCTATGACCCTGCCACCAACTCCTGGGCCTATGTGGCCCCACTCAAGAGGGAGGTAAAGAAGCCCTTCCACGGGGGGTTTTTCCCATCCGCTCTTCTTCCTGGGCGTGTGGAATGAGCCACAGCCCCGGCCTGGGAATCAGGGCCAGTAAGTTGAGTCCACATCCCTCCAAAGATCCTTGCTGAGAGCAGGAGGGGACCCTGAGGTTCTGCCGGCTCCCTGAGGAGAGCACAGCGAGCATCCAGCACATTCCCCGGGATTGCTCCCCTTCTTCTCTGGCCGCTTTGGCCCTGGGAAGCTACTTTAATCCTAAAGTTCAAATGTAGACAGAGACCTTGCCCTCGTCTGTCCGTTAGCACAGCCGAGATGAGCTAGGATGTGTCCAAAGATGTTAGACAAGAGGGATGAAGGCTCAGAAGCCTCACACTTCTCCCCTAAAGGTCCCCTGGAGGGTGGGGCCTTTAAAATGCCAAAAAGACGTGAGAATTTTTATTTTTTAAAGGTTTTTTGTTGTGGGTTTTTTTGTTTTGTTTTGTTTTGTTTTTAGATCATGTGCCTCCTACACAAAACCTTGGTTTGTTCCAATTTGGAGATGTTTACTTTAGGGAGGTCCCTCTTTTGTCCTATGGTTTTGGGTTACTTGGATCCTGGCCCCAAAACCAGACATGAGATCCCAGGGCAAGGAAGAGGCTACTGATCCTGCATGTCCTAGGTTTCAGCCTCTGAGAGCAAGGTATGCACCCTGTTGGTACCGGCATTATAATTTTCAGAGCCTCTGTTATATATACACTTTTGGGGATCCTTGAGCACCTCAGCAGCAGGGGATGGCATGGGGGATGAGTGGGGCTCTGCCTTGGGCTCTACTGAGCTAGCTGTTGGACCTTGGCAAAAAGGAGCTCCTGCCTTTCTGAACCTCTTTTCACACATCCCCTCTTTATCTCTCACCCTTCCCCAGTCCCCAAGGGCCTGGGACTTTGACTCTTGGGAGCTAGGGGACTGACTCCCTGGTGAGTCCAGCTCCTCTCCAAGGTCAGAGTCTCCTACCATGATTCCTTTCAGGCAGGGAAAGCTGGCATGCTCCTGGCTCCTCAGCTTCCTGGGGGAAGGGAGCCCCTCTAGAAGGATTCTCTCTACCCCATTCTGGAGAAAGGAGCAGATTTTACATGGGAAATGTCAGGACTCCCTGAGACCTGGTGGATGAGGATGAATTGAATTCCTCTCCGCAAGGGTGCTAGATGGGAGTGAGAGACCTGTGGGGGAGGGGGCCTGCGAGATCTTTTTCTAGGAAGCTGCTATTCTCCAGTGTGGCCACAGAGGGGCACCCTTAGCCTTTAGTCCAGCGGTCACCAACCTTTGGGATCTGTTAGCGTTGGCGACAGGACTGCTGCTCCAAAGGTTTCCTTAACCCAGCTGTCACCAACCTTTCCGACCTCTCAGACCACCAGTTCAGTTAACTTCTTCCTGACTGCCAATGTTCCTTACTTCATACATTCATTTATTCAGCAATTATTTATTAAGCACCTACCCTTTTTTTTCCTTTTTCACCTGCCCTTTTTGTAATACCCGGGGATGCAGTGAGGACAAGAAATGACAAAGGTTCCCCCATGGTGTTTACAGCCTAACCACTAAACAAATCTGTAAAATAATTTCCAATTGTGTTAAGTGCGATGAGGAAATTAAGAGGAGGTTGAGCTAAACAGGGCACGGGGTGGGGAGTTGGGGGGGGCCTTTGGCAGGACAAATCTAGATAGACTATTTGTGGAAGGTCCACTTGAGGACATGTCAGACTGAGGGAGGAAGGACCTTGTAGGCCAGGAGGGGACTTCATAGTTTATTCTGAGAAAGGGAACGTGCTTGTGAAGAGAAGAGGATTTAGAGGAGCAGGAGCAAGGGAGGAAGTTCTGTGCTAAAGTGGAGGCTATTGGAGAAGGAAGATGGATGGGTTTGAGGGGTAGTTTGGAGGTAAACTGACCAGACTGCTGGAAGCTAATAAACAACACACTTCTAAGTAATCCATAGTTCAAAGAGGAATAATAAAAATGCCTTGAACTGAATGAAGTGAAAAGACAATGTGTCAAGATTTATTGTACCTAGCTAAAGTTGTTCTACCAGGAAATTTTGTAGCACTAAGAGCATACATTAGAGGGGGGCGTGTCTCAAATCAATAATCTAAACTCCTACCTCAAAGACCTAAAAAAAGCAAAGTATATCCAAATCAGACAGAAGAAAGGAAGTAATGAAAAGAGCAGAAACCAGTGGTTGCCAGGGGTGACCAAGGGGATTCAGGGCAGGAAGGCAATAGGCGTGACTATGAACCAGGCAATAGGAGGGATCCTAGTGAAGGTTGGAATGTCCTGTGTTGTTAGCTGTGCCGACACCAGCATCCTGGTTGTGATGTAGTATATAAGCTCTTACCACTGGGGACCCTGAGTGAGAGATACATGGGGCCTTTATTATTTCTTAGAACTGCGTGCAAGTCTACACTTACATCAAAATGGAGTTAACGTAAACATCTCCCTTGTTCTCCACCATTGATGCGCGGAGACATGCCCACTGCTCTGTCCCTTGCTCTCCACTCTGCATAGTGACTCTCCCTGGACCAAACCCTGCAACCTCCACACCTCATGGGGCTCCTCTCCCCAAAAAACACACAATGCCCTGCCTTGGGGCCCACTGGTACAGCAGGAGGGCCTTACATGTGGTAGCTGTGACTAGCGTGAGGAGTGCCTGTGGTGGGGGCTGGCTGGGCACCGTGGGAAGCACATGAAAGGTGGAGAGCCAAGATTAAAGGCAAGGAGGTGTGTTCTCTTCCCACACACAATCCCATCACTTAAAAATAATTTTTTAAAATGTTTTTTTCATTGATATTTAAAGGGGAAGGGAGAAAGATAGAAACATCGACGAGAGAAATATCCATCTGCCTCCTGCACGCACCTCGCTGGGGAATGAGCCTGCAACCCAGGCATGTACTCCGACCAGGAATCGAATCAGCAACCTCCTGGTGCATGGGTCAATGCTCAACCACTGAACCACACTGGTTATGCTAAAAATTACTCTTAGTGTTTTTATTTTATTTTTTTAATATTCACCTGAGGGTATGCTTATTGATTTTTAGAGAGAGAGGAAGGGAAAGAGAAACATCAATGTGAGAGAGAACATAGATTGGTTACCTTTTGTACGAGCCCCACCAGGGATCAAACCCACCATCTAGGTATGTGTCCTGACTGGGAATCAGACCCACAACCTTTCAATATACAGGACAATGTTCCAACCAATTGAGCCACACTGGCGAGGGCTTGGTGTTTGATTTTTTTTACTTTTGCATCTCACTTTTTCCCTCATTGTATCAGCCATCATTTGCAAGTAAATATTTTGAAAGGGGGGTCAGCAGGTCTGGAGGATTGGCTGGCTGTTGGGAATGGGGAGAGGTGGAGGTAGACAACTAAGGGTGGGTCAGGGGTTCCCAGAACTGACAGATTCTGTTCTTCCCCTGTGGAAGCTCATGCTCTGTAGAATCATTCCCCATTGGGAAAAGGACATGAGTAGGTGACTAGACAGTACGTCCAGCAAAAATCCAGGGAACTTCCTCATGCGAATGTGAAGAATCAATGAAGCCAGGAAGTGTCAGGCAGTTGAGGGGTAAGAGCAGCCTTGGCAAAGGCCGCTGGCTGCCCTCCCTCACTGATCTCTTGCCCCTTCCCATTTGCCCCTGTTCTCTCGGTGGCCCATGTAGGTGTATGCCCATGCTGGCGCCACACTGGAGGGGAAGATGTACATTACCTGTGGCCGAAGAGGGGAGGACTACCTAAGGGAGACGCACTGCTATGACCCAGACAGCAACACCTGGCAAACTCTGGCGGATGGGCCTGTGCGGCGGGCCTGGCATGGCATGGCCACCCTTCTGGACAAGCTGTATGTGATTGGGGGCAGCAACAATGATGCTGGCTACAGGAGGGATGTGCACCAGGTAGGTGCGGCAGGGCTGCCTTACACACCTATTGCTATTCTGCCCCTTCCAGTTGTTAGGGATGAAAAATTATTTGTAACACATATTTTTATTTTTGTATATTTTTATTGGTTTCAGAGAGATAGAAACATCAGTGATGAGAATTATTGATCGGCTGCCTCCTACAAGCCCCCAACTGGGGATATAGCCCGCAAACCAGGCATGTGCTCTGACCGGAATCAAACCCGAGACCCTTCAGTCCGCAGACTGATGCTCTACCCAATGAGCCAACTCAGCTGGAGCTGTTTTGTTTTATTTTTAAGCAGTTACAGGTTCCAGCAAAAAAAAAATTTAATGATTTTATTTTTCAGTTTGGTTCGCAGCAAAAGTGAACAGAAACTACATAGAGCACAGAGGATTTTGAAAGTACAAAAATACTTTGTATGATGTTATAATGATGGGTACATGTCATTAGACATTTGTCCAGACCCATAGAATGTACACCACCAAGAGTGAGCCCTAACTATGGATTTTGGGTGATTATATGTCAGTGTAGATTCATCAGTTGTAACAAATGTGTCACATGTAGGGTTTGTTGGTCCTGAGGGAAGCTGTGCATGTGTGGAGTAGGGCATATACAGGAAATCTCTATGCCTTCTCAATTTTCTTATAAACCTAAAACTACTCTAAAAAAAGTTTTTTTGATTAACAGAAAGTACAGAGGTTTTCTCTATACCCCCATTCCCACACACACTCACTGTCGATATCCCCTACAAGAGTCAGACATTTGTTACAGTTGATGAACCCACAGTGACCATCATTATCATCCAAAATCCACAGTTTACATCAGGGTTCACTCTTGGTGGTGTACGTTCTGTGGGTTTGGACAAATGTCTAATGACATGTGTCCACCATTATAATCATATGGAATAGTTTCACTTATTATTAAAAACCTTAATTATAAAGTTAATATAACCACATTGCAGAACCTTAAATAATGGAGAAGGGGAAGAAAAACACGCATAATGCAGCCCCTGCCACTGTTTTTTTTGTCCTTCTACCTATGCATGGTTTCCATCCAATTATAGTTAAAGAGCCTCCCATTCTGCATCTGGTTGAAGTTCATCAACGGTGTCTTCCAGTGACTATTGGATCTCCATAACCACTACTTACCCCTGCCTTGCTGGCTGTGCAGAATTCTGTCAGACTAGTGCAGCAGTTCTCAACCTGTGGGTCGCGATCTCTTTGGGGGTCGAACAACCCTCTCAGGGGTTGCCTAAATATATCCTGCATATCAGATATTTACATTACGATTCATAACAGCAGAAAAATTACAGTTATGAAGTAGCAACGAAAATAATTGTATGGTTGGGGGTCACCACAACACAAGGAACTGTATTACAGGGTCGCGGCATTAGGAAGGTTGAGAACCACTGGACTAGTGTATCATTTGGGTTGGTCTAAGTTTTAACTGTTCCAATAACAATAAGTAATATTTGCTTTATAGAGCTTTTCCGGTATATTGGATTATTTCCTTAAGCTAGAGTAGTGGTTCTCAAAGTATGGTTCCCAGACCAGTAGTGTTCACATTATATTAGAATGCAGTAGAATGCAGATTCTCAGGCCCCACCCCAGATGCACTGAGGGAGCTCTGGGGGTGGGCTCAGCAGTCTCTTTTTAAACAACCTCCTTCCCCCAGGGGTGAGCCCAACTGGACTCCAGTGTATTTGTTTCCTATTGCTGCCATGACAATTCACTACAAATGTTGCAACTTAAAGCAACATACCTATATTCCAGACCCTTCTTTGCTCAGGGTTTTGGCAGATTCAGTTCTTTGTAATTATAGGACTGAGGTCCTTGTTTCCTTTCGGGCTGTCAGCTAAAGGCCCTTTACGGCTTCTAGAGAACCCTGCATTCCCTGGCCCGGGGCCACTTCATCTTCAAAGCCAACAATGGCAGGTTGTCCTTCTCTCCTGTCACACCTTCCCTTCCACTTTCAAGGGCTTGTGAAACCAAGAGGTTCCACCAGGATAACCTCCCTTCTCCATGTTCACACCCTTAATCACATCTGCAAAATCCCCTCTGCTATGTTAAGTAACACAAGTTCTAGAAATTAGGACGTGGCCTTCGGAGGGCCAGTATTCTGCATATTCTAGCTGGAGAACCAAAGCTGACTATTAAGTCAGAAAGGTAAGATTTGTATGGCTCTTAAACATATATTGCCAAATTGCTTTTTTCCTGGGTTGTCAGACAAGTGCATAGCAGTATAGCTTCACTACGTCTCCACCAGCATTTGGTGTTATGGTTGCTGGTTAACAGTTGACAATTTTTCCTGACCATTTATTTTATATTTTTATTGATTTCAGAGAGGAAAGAAGAGGGAGAAAGAAATAGAAACATCAATGATGAGAGAGAATCATTGATCGGCTGCCTCCTACATACCCCACACTGGGGGTCGAACTTGTAACCCAGGGCATATGCCCTGGCTCAGAATTGAACCCTAACTTCCTGGTTCATGGGTCGACGCTCAACCACTGAACCATGCCAACCAGGCTATTTTGCATTTTTTGAGTTACTAGAAGGTTGAACATTTTTCCATGTATTTGTTTACTGTTTGGGGTTATTTTGAGAAAAGAGAACATTGAGGGTCATTAGCAGTAGCTATTTCCATATTTTATTTGCACTTCCACTTGGTGTGGGGTGCTGTCGGTGGGGGTAGGGGCAGGGGTGGGGAGAAAAGATATCATGTGAGATCTGTGACCTCAGTCATCTTCAGTCTTATGGAGGGGAGAGAACCGGTACCACCAGACCATGGAAAATAACAGCAAGCCAACCGGAAACCCCCACACAGTAGGGGCCACAAGTTGACTGAGGGCCCTGGAGATGGGACAGTGTCAGTCTGGCCCTAGGACAGGATGTTTTAACACTGGCCCTGAGCCCTTCCTCCATGGGTTTGCCCACAGCCCTACATGTCCCTCAGCCTTGGTTCAAGTCCAGGGCCTGGCTGAGTGTGCTGTCTTGCCCAGCTGGCCTAGGTCAGGCTGGCAGCCTGGTCCCAGCAGGTGCCCCAGCTTTACTCTGGCCTTGACTTTGCAGGTGGCCTGCTACAGCTGCACATCCGGGCAGTGGTCATCTGTCTGCCCACTCCCAGCAGGGCATGGTGAGCCTGGCATAGCTGTGCTGGACAACAGGATCTATGTGCTTGGCGGCCGCTCACACAACCGTGGCAGCCGCATGGGCTACGTGCACATCTATGACATGGAGAAGGACTGCTGGGAGGAGGGGCCCCAGCTGGACAACTCCATCTCGGGCCTGGCGGCCTGTGTGCTCACTCTGCCCCGTTCCCTGCTCCTGGAGCCGTCCTATGGAACCCCTGACCGCCAGGCCGACCCGGACTTCGCCTCAGAGGTGATGAGTGTGTCTGACTGGGAAGAGTTTGACAACTCCAGCGAAGATTAGGGCTCTGGGGCTGGTGTCAACAGGAAGGGAAGGGTGGCAGGAGTTCTGAGGGCAGCTCAGACCAGAGCACTTTATCCTAGGGCATTGAGACCCTTCCTTCTGCACCCCAGCCGGCTGGCTGTTGCCACCCTCCCTTCACACCAGCCTATCTGCCAGCTTGCAGCAGGTCTTTGTGGGGCTCTAGATCTGGCTGTGGATCGCTGTGCAGGGGGAAGTGTTCGGGAAGGCTCTGGTCCCCTGAAGGGGTTTACCAGGCCTGTTGCTCCTCAGCTCACACAGGGTGTGCTGTCATCAGTAGTCTTAGCCTCCCCGGTTCTGGTCCCTGCTGGGCTGAGAAGATGTCCTCCAAAGGGATCTGGGCACTGGCACCCGGGTGAGTCGGCTGAGGTATATTGCGCCCCTTCTGTGGGCAGGGGTAGGGTGGGCCCCTCACCTACCTAGCAGCCAGGAGAGCAATTGAGGGTCCCAAGGACGGAGAAGAAGCAGAGTTGCGTAAGGTTGCTTGAGACTGGTTCTAGTGATAAGATCCCCTACAGCTGGGCTTTTCTGACCCTATGTTGTTGATAAATGAAATAAATCATCTTACAAAAGGTATCAATTGTTCTTGTGGCCATGGCCTCAGTTTCTTTCACAGTCTGTCCGAGGCTGCAGCACTGGGAAGCACCAGTTCCCTTCTGGGGTGAAAGTTACTGGTGGGAATACCGCTCTGGTGTGGGATTTGGCAGTGAGAGGCCCAAATCCTGTCTCAAAGGCAAGAGCACAGTAACACACCAGCTAGAAGGGCGCCACCTAGAGACCCGCCCTAGTTGGTGACAGGTGGTCCCCTGGTCTGCTGGAGTACCTTCTCTGAGGAGGAGCTCTGTGAACAGTTGACAATACTTGGGCCCACATAAAGCTCATCCCGAGGGTCAGGAAGGGGGCTCCAGGACCTGGGGAGGGAGGGAGGCCCTGTCAGGATGGGCTCCTTCCCACTTCCTGGATCCCAGTGTGTGATGGGAGTGGGAAGCTGCACTTCCTACAGGTTCACCAGGTGAGTTAAGTTCTTAGCACATCGGCTCCCTGGTGCAGGGGATGGGACCTCTGTGGGCCAGCTTAGCCTCTGCACCAGCTTAGCCTCTGGGTGAGTATGACAACATGGGATCAGAGTAAGGACCCAGCACATCCTCTTGGCCACCACCTTACAGGTCAGGCTAGCGGGTTCTGCCCCAGAAATGCTTTCCCCACCCCTTATTGTTAGTATGTCTCAGGCTTGGTGCTGTCTCCCCACCCAGAGCCACCAAGGCCTGGTCTCAGGGGAAGAGAGGGAGGTCTTTGACGCTGTGAGCATGGGCTGGGGTGAGGGATCCTAAAAGCTGGGCAGCAACCTGGCCCTGCCACTGCAGCCTTGGGGCCCAGCCTGGCATTTGTGGCAAACCTCCCCCACCTCCTGCCCATGGGTCTCAGCAGCCCAGGCTCACAGGCCTTATATTCATGCCTTCATCTGGCTTGTTGCTCATCCCTTTCTGCCTATAAAATCCTCACCCTTCAAAGTTGACCTCCTTCAGGAAGCCATCCTGGCCAGAACTGGTCAGCTTGGACTCTAGGCTCCCACAGTTTGCCTGTGTGATAGCCTTGGGGTACCAGGGTACCACAACTTCCCCATCCTGGTATTCACCTGGCATCAGGCCAGGCATGTAGACCATCATTCATTCCACCCACACTTCTCAGTCTCAGCGGTATGGTGGTGTCTGGGACAGATATGGACCCTGCCTTTAACACCAGATCTTGCCACGATGGCACACATGCAGGGGGCTGTGGGTCTGAATGAGACAAGACTGGGATGGTCCGTGTCCTGCAGGGGGCAGCCAGATTTGAGATTAGAACAACTACAAGGGTTGGTATATAGATAGGGTGAGTAGAGATCTGAGATGTTCTGGAGTGGGGGCGTTGTCCAGTGGTGTTCTTCGCAGGTGGGAATTTGGGGGCAAGGAGCAGTTGTGGGGGAAGAGAAAGAAGGTGATGGAGTCTGAGGTGCCTGCTCATGAATTCAGTCGAGCTGGGGTGAGTGCTTCCAGCCCTGGGGTCTGTGCCTGTAAAGCTGGGAAGGGAGCAGGGCTGCCACAGGCTGCTGGGTGTCACTACCACCAGGTGGACCTCCGCTGGCCTCTATTGGTGGCAGCCAATGGGGACCTCCCTGGGAGGGGCCTTGGTACTGGAAGGACACGGCTGAGGTGAGGGTCATGTCCAGGAGGAACTGCCCAGAACTGGTTTGGCCAGTGTACTTGTCTCCAAGAAGTGTTTGCATTTGTGATCGCAGTGGACTTTCCCTTCCAGGCTACCCAGCTGTTACCAGCACGACTGAGTGAGGGGCCCTGACCTCAGAAGCCCCTGACCCTGCTGTTTTCCATTCCGCCCTCTGCCAGTCTGCCCTGGTCAGGCCCCTGGCTCAGCCAACCTGGTGTGTCCCAGGCTGGGGCCTTTCAGTGGCCCTTCTTCCGAGCCTCCTCCTCCTCCTCCTCCAGTCGCACCTTCCACCTTGATAGGCCTCCACATAGCTAAGGAAAGACACCACTCCTCCCTCAGGGGGTCTGCGTCAGCCTGCTTCCCAAGAGAAGGCAGCTACCGTCTCCCTGCTCATGGCCTCCTGCCAACTTTTAAGTTCTCAAAAACAATGGTTATCTTTACTGTGACCTGGCTGCTCCCCTTGCTCCATCGCCAGACCTGCCTGCCTACCCTGCTCCATGGGCCCTGGGTGTAGATCTGCCATCCCCCAAAGCAGCAGACACCCCTCTACTTCCCAGACCCGTTTCTCTTCCTGGCAGTCCCCTTAGGCCCTGTTTCTCTTCATCTTGTTTCCCTTCCTCCTTACTTGCTGCCTCTGCTCTGCTGTGCTGTCACCCCTGCTCTCTAGTGCAGGAGCCCTCTCCAGCCTGGCCTCACCCTCTGAACTTTTCCCTCTGATCCAGCAGCCTTCTCAAGCAGGTTCCCTAGACCCTTTCAACCCCTGACAAGGATTGCAGGGTCTCTGTCCGGAGCTCTTCCACCTGCTTCCTCTGCCTTTACCTCCACATCCTGGGGAGCCCATGGCTGGGCCATTCTACCTCCCTGCCATCTCTCCAGTTCATCCACGCGAGAATCCCCCACCCCCAGGCCTCTGGTCCAGACCGAGTCTATCCACAGGCCTCAAGCATCCTGCTCCTTCCACTGCAGGCTTTTCACTGAGTGTGCGGAAGAAGCTGGCCACCCAGCTGGGCACCACAGGGCTTCGGGAAGTGAGGGGGACAGTGTAGCAGAGGCGGGCTTGCAGCCTTGACCTGGGCTATCTGAGGGTGTCCCACGGCCGATTCCGAGGCGCTGGGGACAAGGGGGACTTTCCCTTCCTGCCCTGGGCCTGGCCACACAGTGAGTTCGCAAGGGTGGCTTCTCCACAAGGTCTGGGGAGGGAAGGGAAGTACCGGGGAACCGAAGATTCCTCGGGTGGGCCCCCGTGGCCCCGCCCTCCCCGACGCTTGGCTGGCCTCCTCCAAGTTCGCCCCAAGTTTGAGAGCTGCCGCGTGGGGGCGGGGGCCGCGCGGAGGGGCGGGGGCGCGGCCGGAGGGTGGGGTCTGGCGCGCGGGGCGGGCGCTGCCGCCTGGCCGGCCGCGGCTGGCCCGGGATCAGGGAGCCGATGTGGAATTTCCTGCCCGGCCCGGCGCCCCTCCTGCCGCCCCCCGCCCGGCCACGCACTCCGCTTCCGGCCGCTCTAGCTGCGGCCGCACCCGCGTCCGCGCCCGCCCCGCGCCTGCCCCGCGCCGCATGGAGGGCGCAGGGCCCCGGGGGGCCGGGCCGGCGCGGCGCCGGGGAGCCGGGGGGCCACTGCCGCCGCTGCTGTCGCCGCTGCCGCTGCTGCTGCTGCTTTGGCTGCTGCCCGGCCCCGCGGCGCCCGAGGAGCTGAACCCGCGCGGCCGCAACGTGTGCCGTGCGTCCGGGTAGGAGCCCGGCCTGGCTGGGGGAGGGAGGCCGAGGAGGACGCTCGGGGCCGGGGGAGAGGGGAGACCCGGCATGGGGGAGGGTGGCATCCGGGACCTCCCTACGCCCAAAGCGCCGGCCCCTCCAGCCACCCTCGCCGACGCCGGCTCCGCTCCAGGCCAAGACTGGGCGCCGGGCCACGACGGAGCATCCGAGGATACCCCGGGCGAGGAGTCAGCGGAGGGGAGCGGGGTGCCGGGGGCGCCAGGAGGGGTGACCCACGGGGGCCGGGATTTCAGACCAGCAAAAGGGAGCCTGGGGCGGGGTTGCGAAAGCCGTAGGAAGCGGGCGGGGAAAGGCGCTCCGGACAGACGGGATGGAATGTGCAGAGGCCCGCGGCGGAGTGTGACTCCCGTTCGGAGGACGGCGCGGGTCGGGGCGATGGCGCTGTGCACTGGGGAGGCGGGAGGCCTGGGGGCAGTGCCACCCGAAGGACCGACCCGATGTGTTTCCTAGAAAGCGCGGGCGCGGGTGGGAGAAGGGCGGTGGCAGAGGTGGGCACCGAGGAGCCCGTGCTCGGAAGCAGAAGCGGGAGCGCAAAGGACAATGACGGGCACCGGCTCGGAGGACGTGAGACGCCCGGTGGGGAAGCCAGTGTGGGGTCGGCACGGGGCACAGGAGCTGGAGGACCTGGTCGGCCAGTCGGAGGCCACGGCGAGGTCGGGACAGCTCCGCTCAGGGGCCAGGAGCCGGCGTGCGGGGAGGAGCCGCGGGACAGGAGGCTGGAGAGGCTGCCGCGGGGCTCCCGTCCGGGTCCCGTCGGGGCGCCCCGGGCCGCTGAGCTCTGGGAGGCCGCGTCCGGGGGCTCGGCCGTCGCCCGAGACAAGGGGCTGCGAGGGGGCCGCGCGGGGTTTCCGAGCTTGGATCCCGAGGCGCGCAGACCCCTCCCCGCTGCGAGCCCCGCCTCTGGGGCGGGGGCCGGCCAGGCCCGCCATCTGCTTCGCATCGACGCGGACACAGCCTCCCGGGCCTTCCCGGCCCCAGGAATGCCGCGGCGGTGGTGGGCGGGGCCCTGCCTGGAGAGGGGGAGGGCGCGATCGCCGCGGGCCCTGCCGCTCTGCCTCCGCTGTTCCTCCCCTCTGGGCCGGTGCCGGGGGTCCGGCGGGTGGCAGGCCCGAGCCGTCGGGAGCCTGAGCCCTTCGTTCCCGCTCCCCGGAGCCCTGAGACCTACCGGTGAGGCGACCTTTTCTACTCGCCAAGAGCTCGGGTTTGGGTTTCAAATCCTATTGCTACCTCGGTCCCCTGTGTGGTCCCGGGCAGATCGCTTCACCTCTCTGGGCTTGCCTCATGCATGGGAGGGGGGTGACTTCAGTCATGGGTGGAGGTGATTGGAAGGACAGCCACTTTGGCCACTGCCCACCCCGAGTCTGGGCTCTTTTTTGTTCCTCTCCCAAGCCCCCTCCCCCCCAGCAGTTCCCATTCCCCAGAGGTCGGAGGACCAGGGGAGGGGAGCAAACAGCCAGTAAAACCGGTGTATCTCATATGTGCCAGGCCTGTGCTTGGTGCAGGGGCGAAACAGGGGAGACAAACACCCCCCCCCCTTGCCCCGTGGTGGAGGAAACTTACAGCAAATCATCTGCCATCTAGCAAGTGCTAGAGAGGTGTTCAGTGGGGAGTCCTGTTTCCCTGAAGCAGATGGCGGGGTGCAGGGAGGGTGATCTGGGAGACCCACTGCGAGATGACAGTGGGCAGAGGCCCACCAAAGAGGAGGCAGTGCCAAGTGGAGTCCAGGGTGAGGCTCTGAGTGCAGAAGGCCTGGGGGCTGGCCAGAGCCTGGGAGGGGGTGGTGGTGGAGAGGCCAGAGTAAGGGTGGCGGATCACAGTGGGGTCTGCCCACTGCTCTAAGGACTTGAGTGTTTTGAGGGCCATGGGAGCTCCCCGGGGGCTTTGTGCAGAGGAGGGCTGGCATCTGACAAGGGTTGACTCCCAGGTAGCAGAGGAACTAGGGGCAGAAAGTGGGACCAGTTAGGGGATCAGGAAAAATCAGGAGCGCCAAGGTGGCTTTTGCAGGGCTGGGGCAGAGCAGGGGAGAAGTGGCCTGCCCCACCTAGATCCAGTTTGAGTGGTAAAGTCAATGGATGTGATGTGTGCCTCCCAGCCTGCCAGGACAGGGCTTCCCTGTGATGGGCGGCAGCTAGGTGTTCAGTGTAGGAAGGAGGGCCCCCTGCAGGGCTCCCAGGCTTGGATTGTCAGCAGGTAGATGGGACTAGTGAGCTTCCAGAGAGGAGAGAGCCTGGGGGTGGGGGAGCCAGAGGAGGGGTGTCCAAGGGGGCAGAGGAGAGGCAACTGGTATGGGAGCCTGAAGCCTGTTCAGCGTGGGCTGGCTGAGCTCTTAGTTTGTGCCAAATGCTTGAGGCATCTTGGTTTAATCTTCCTGCCAAATCCATGAGCTCCATTCTACAGATAAGAAGCCTGAAGCTCAGAGAGGTTACGTTCTGCACCCAAGGTCACAGAGCAAGTGGCAGTTGCAGGCATCAAATCCAGCTTGCTGGGGCCCTAAAACCCTGGAGCAGGCCTGGGGGGTGCAGATATTGGGGGGTAGGAAAAGCCAGGCCTTTGTGTTCCCTGTGTCAGGTGTCCAGTTCAATTTGTGGAAAATCAGCTGAGCCCCATTCCTCCACTTTGAGGTTTTCATGGGTTCTGTCCCATGGGCCTGAGGGAGAATCAAGTTATTTTGTGGGGTGAGGCCCCAAGGCCCCATCCGGGGTGTGCTGATGTCCTGGAACATCCTGGGGACGAGGGGCATCTTCTGAGGGGTGTGATATGGGGCAGCCTTTCCCTTCTCAACCTGGACTACTCACCCAGGGTCTTTAGGCCGCTTCCCAACTTCTTCCCATCCAGGTTCATATCCTTTGGAGAAGCACACTCCTCTCTAAAGTGTGAATGGCTGCTCTGTGCCTTTAGGATTTGGATGAAATTCCTCTAGGTTTGATGGGATCCTATGAGCCTGCATCTGAGCGTCTGTTCCTTCTCAGTCTCCTTTGCCCCCCAAACGTGGGCACCCCGCATTTCAGCCCTTGTGCAGGACTTCCAAACCTTCATGCCCACACACTGCATCAGCCCAGAGTTTTGGACTCTGTACTACCCTGAAATGTGACAGTTCTAAATTATATGCCTCCTACTGAGGTGACTTGTGCCTTGTAAAGCCCAATAAAATTAAACAAGATTTTAAAAACATGTAAGTAGGTGCTTTAATATCTCCTTCCTACACCTCAACTCTTGCCCTGGAGACCTCCCAGTTTTACCTCCCTTACTCTTGTGGAAAACTCGCCGGGTGTGCCCTGTCCCTCTAGGAGGCACCTCCGCCGAGTGGATGCCTCACTGTCTACCCACCTCACCCAGAGGCTGTACATCTGCCTTGGCACTTCAGAATGCGAATGCCACACTTGAGCAGGTCCTGGAGGCCCAGGGGCCTCTCCCCAGCCCCTATGTCACTGCTGCCCCCTCCTGGGACACCTGGGGTCTCTTTCTCAGGTCCAGAGAGTTAGGTGGGATGGGGAGACCCTAGAGAGAACTGGGAAGCTCTCAGAAGTTAGGTCTATTGGTGGTCTGCCCTCTGCACCTCCCGGTGCCATATGTTGGAGGGCTGGGATTTGTGACTCCTTCGCTGCTACTCTTCCAAACCTGCAATCGTTCCTGGTCCAATGCACCGCAGGGCCATAACCACTCCCCCAAGGCAGAGTGGAGGTTGCAGGAAAGTCCCTGTCAGGAGGGGGATTGGGGCTCAGGCTCATCTCTCTGCCTGCAGCTCCCAGGAGCCCATGTGCTGTGCCGGTTGGAAGCAGCAGGGGGACGAGTGTGGGATCGGTGAGTGGGACATCCTGGGGACCTGGGCAGTGGGGGTGGGGGTAGCGGGGATAGTGTGGGGGCTGGGCGCAGGGCAGCTCAGGTCCCCTCTTGTCCGCAGCGGTGTGCGAAGGCAACTCCACGTGTTCGGAGAACGAGGTGTGCGTGCGGCCTGGCGAGTGCCGCTGCCGCCATGGCTACTTCGGTGCCAACTGCGACACCAGTGAGCGCTGGGCAGCGGGGCTGGACTCTACAGGGATGGGCGTGGTCTGTGAGGGGGCGGGGTCTGACCCGGGAACCCGATCCAGCGGGAGAGCCCGTTCCCCGAAGCCAGGGTGGGGAGTCGGTGGGGACCCTGGCAGGTTCAGGGTGGGCCCAGGCGCCCTCCAGAGAGCCCGGCCTGCCACTGTGCCCGCTCATCCCCTGCAGAGTGCCCGCGCCAGTTCTGGGGACCCGACTGCAAGGAGCTGTGTATCTGCCACCCGCACGGGCAGTGCGAGGACGTGACCGGCCAGTGCACGTGTCACGCGCGGCGCTGGGGAGCGCGCTGCGAGCACGCGTGCCAGTGCCAGCACGGCGCGTGCCACCCGCGGAGCGGCGCGTGCCGCTGCGAGCCCGGCTGGTGGGGCGCGCAGTGCTCCAGCGCCTGCTACTGCAGCGCCACGTCGCGCTGCGACCCGCAGACGGGCGCGTGCCTGTGCCACGCGGGCTGGTGGGGCCGCAGCTGCAACAACCAGTGCGCCTGCAACACGTCGCCCTGCGAGCAGCAGAGCGGCCGCTGCCAGTGCCGGGAGCGAACGTTCGGCGCGCGCTGCGAACGCTACTGTCAGTGCTTCCGCGGCCGCTGCCACCCGGTGGACGGCACGTGCGCCTGCGAGCCGGGCTTCCGCGGCAAGTACTGCCGGGAGACGTGCCCCGCCGGCTTCTACGGCCTCGGGTGTCGCCGCAGGTGGGCGCGGGCCCCGGCCGGGAGCGGGGAGGGAGGAGGGCAGGCCGCCAAAGGAGGCGGGGGGTTGGTGGATCCGGGCCCCGCCTAGCCTCCCCCCTTCCTTCCCTAGATGCGGTCAGTGTAAGGGCCAGCAGCCGTGCACAGTGACGGAGGGCCGCTGTGTGACCTGCGAGCCCGGCTGGAACGGCACCAAATGCGACCAGCCTTGCGCCACGGGCTTCTACGGCGAGGGCTGCAGCCACCGCTGCCCGCCGTGTCGCGACGGGCACGCCTGCAACCACGTCACGGGCAAGTGCACGCGCTGCAACGCAGGCTGGATCGGCGACCGGTGAGCAGCCTGGGCCGTAATCGGTCCCAGCCCCGCTGCCCCACAGCCCCCGCCTCCCCGGATGCTCTTTGCCGAGGGCTTTGTGGGCTTGGGTTCCTTGGCCCCCCCATTTCCACTAACCCTCCTTCCCGCGTTTTGAGGTGCGAGACCAAGTGCAGCAACGGCACTTACGGTGAGGACTGCGCATTCGTGTGCGTCGACTGCGGCAGTGGCCACTGCGACTTCCAATCGGGGCGATGCCTGTGTAGCCCTGGTGTCCATGGACCCCAGTGAGTGCCGGGGCCTAAGGGGGGCGGAGGTATGAACCCGGCACAGGGGGTATGAACTCCAGCCAGACGCTGTTGGGGAGACCAAGGCTTGACCCTTCAACGTTGGCCCCCTTACCTTAGCTAAGGAATGACAACAGACTCTCTGGAGCCGGCATTTCGAGCTGGATCCGACGTCCAGTTCAGCCTGTGGTCAGTGGGTTCCTAAGGTGAACCTGAGCTGGTGTAGAGCGAGCAGGGACCTCCACTTACAGCCAAGGGGCCTGATCGGGCAGCCCCTTTCCCATCCACACAAGAGTCAGTCTCAGGGATGGGCACTGCGGCCCGGTGGCCACTGGCCGGTACCCCCGGCCCCTTCCCACTGGTGCGCGCACACATTCATTTCTAAAACACCGATGGCGGAGTATGTGCCCGGAAGTCGAGGGGAGCATCAGTTCCCAGAGAGCAGAGCCCCAAGACAGCGGTTAGCTGGCCGCAGGAGCCAGGGCGGGAGGCATCGCGGAGGGTCGCGGTGGCCCTCCCTAAACCTGCGCCTCCGCCGCAGCTGTAACCTGACGTGCCCGCCCGGGCTCCACGGCGTGGATTGTGCCCAGGCCTGCAGCTGCCATGAGGACTGGTGCGACCCGGTCACTGGCGCCTGCCGCCTGGGTGAGTTGGTGAGCGGGGCGTCAGGCTGTGAGGTGCGCCGGCGGGGGGCGGGGTGGGGAGGTTGCTGGCACCCTCCCTGATCCTAATACCCCACAGAGACCAACCAGCGCAAGGGTGTGATGGGCGCGGGCGCGCTGCTCGCCCTGCTCCTGGGTCTGCTGCTCTCGCTACTCGGCTGTTGCTGCGCCTGCCGTGGCAAGGACCCCGCGCACAGGTGAGGCCCCGCGCGGTCCGGCTCTCCGGGACTCAGCACGCACCCGGTCGGTCGCGCTGCGGGACCTTTCCCTGCCCACCTGTGTCCCGCCCTCCCGGTCCTGGCCCCGCCCCTGCCTCTTGGCCCCGCCCTCTCCTTAGGCGAGGCCCCTCCCTCTCTGTTCCCGCTCCCTCGGAGGAGGAACCTCCCTCTAGGCCCCGCCCCTTCGCTCAGGCCCCGCCCCTGGCGCTTGACCCCTCCCCCCCCGCCCCGCAGGGAGCTCTCACTTGGGAGGAAGAAGCCGCCGCAACGACTGTGCGGACGTTTCAGCCGCATCAGCATGAAGCTGCCCCGGATCCCGCTCCGCAGGCAGAAGCTACCCAAGGTCGTAGGTAAAGATACCCGCGCAGGGTCTCTGGGGGAAGAGGCTGCTGGGAAATGGGTGTGAAGGTGTCGGTGTGCGGAAATGCTGGGCCCTGAATGTTGATGTGGGTGGGCGTGGGGGGGGGAGGTGCGACGGAAGAGAAGGAAAAGGGGGTGATTATGTGCGCGAGCCCCGGGAGGAAGGTAGGCGGCCCAGGTGTGCAGGCAGGTGTGGGAGGCTTTGGGCTCTGACTCTGTGTGAGTGCCTGCATCTGGGGTGCCATGAGGGTGTGTGGACATCTGGGTCGGACGGCCCCACCCCCAGTTTTTAGGAGTATATGTTGGTGTGTTCACCTGGAGTTGGGGCACCTGTGCAAGGGAATTGCTGGCACTAGTTGGCAGGAGGGGGTCCTGCCTGGATCCTCTGCAGTGTCCTGGGTCCTATCCGGAGCCCTCCGCCCTCCCAAAGGGCCCTGGGTGAGGGGTTCTGCTTCTGCCTGTTGAATTGCCTGTGCCACCCACAGGCAGGGTAGGGCTGGTGCTCCAGCATTTGTGGCAGGAGGGCTATGGAGGGCACAGGCTCTGAGGCAGGGCAGGCCCCCTGGCAGCCGTGCCTCCCTCTTTCCCTAGTGGCCCATCACGACCTGGATAACACACTCAACTGCAGCTTCCTGGAGCCACCATCGGGGCTGGAGCAGCCCTCACCATCCTGGTCTTCCCGGGCCTCATTCTCCTCCTTCGACACCACTGACGAAGGCCCTGTGTACTGCGTGCCCCACGAGGGTGAGCACCACTCTGCTTAAGCCTCACTCCAGCCCAGGAAATGCTCCAGCTTAAAGATTTCTGTGCTGGGGGGGGGGGGCGGTGCTGGACTCACAGCTGAGGCTGTAGGGCTGGGTTCTGTGCTGCTCTGCATTGAACATTGAACTGAGGTGAGGTCTGGGGAGATGGGTAGGCTCTCTTTTCTCTAACCACAGCCCAGCTTCATTTCTGGGGGAGAGACCAGGTAGAAAGAAGGTTCTGGGCCTGAGTAGGAGTTGACAGGAGGGAAGGTCTACAAAATATGGGCACACACCTTGGCCCGTAAGCAGCAGGAAGGAGCCTGCCTGGCTGAGATTCTGGCTTCTTTCCTACCCTAACCATCCACCTGGGTGACCCTGGGCAGGTGACTAACCTGAGCCTTAAAAGGCTTCTCTCTTAAAGAAGGAGATGTAACCCCCTTGCAGGCGTTAAAAGGTTTTATTTGATGATGGTGGGTGGCCTCCAGGCTGGGGATGTGGAGGGGGAGGGGTCGGGGGAGGCCGAGGCCAGGCTGTACGCTGGAAGGAGCTTTAGCTGGAAGCGTGCTTTTCACCCCCCAGCATTCAGCCACAGCTCCGGGGGCTGAGAACTAAGTTTGTGGTTAGCGCTTTGGGTGCCAGGACGAAGCACCAGCGAGGGCCTAAGAGAAGGCGCGGGTTTGTGCCTGGAGGCTGGATGCTCGGGCACTTTGCTTGCGGTGACCGCCCCGCTCATTCTCTGCCAGAGGCGGCAACCGAGAGCCGAGACCGGGAAGTCCCCGCCGCCCCAGCGGAGGCGCAGGCGCCGGCCCCCGCGCCCCTGACCACCCCGGCGCCGTCGGAGGAGGCGACGCCCCTGCCCGCGTCCTCTGACAGCGAGCGGTCCGCGTCCAGCGTGGAGGGGCCGGGCGGGGCGCTGTACGCGCGCGTGGCCCGGCGCGAGGCCCGGCCGGCCCGGGCCCGGGGCGAGGCCGGGGGCCTGTCGCTCTCGCCGTCGCCGGAGCGCAGGAAACCGCCGCCGCCCGACCCCGCCACCAAGCCCAAGGTGTCCTGGATTCACGGCAAGCATGGCGCGGCCCGTGCGCCGTCACCACCACCCCCGGGCCTCGAGGCGGCGCCCAGCCCCAGCAAGAGGAAACGGACACCCAGCGACACCTCGGCGCGGCCCGAAGAGCCCGGCAGCTCCCGGACCCAGGACCCGACGCCACGGCCCCCGGGGCTGCCGGAGGAAGAGCCAGCCCCGGCCGCGCCCTCCCCGCCCCGGGCTCGGGCGCGGGGGCGCGGCCTGGGCCTCTCCGAGCCCACGGACGCTGGCGGCCCCCCGCGCAGCGCGCCCGAGGCCGCTTCCATGCTGGCGGCGGAGCTGCGCGACAAGACTCGCAGCCTGGGCCGCGCCGAGGGCACCCCGGGCGCGCACAGCCCCCGGGAGAAGCCGGCGCCGCCGCAGAAGGCCAAGCGCTCGGTGCTGCCGGCCTCGCCGGCCCTCGCGCCCCCCGCGCCCGAGGCCCCGGGTCCCGAGAAGGCGGCGGCCGGCGCGCCCCTGCCCGACACCCCCCGGAAGAAGACCCCCATCCAGAAGCCGCCGCGCAAGAAGAGCCGGGAAGCGGCGGGCGAGCTGGGCAGGGCGGGTGCGCCCACCTTGTAGCTTCGCAGCGCCGCTCGCCACCCCGCTCCCCGCGCCCGCTCGGCGTCTCCTGGGCGCCGTAGCCTCGCAGGGGTGGGAGGCGGGAGGCGAAGTCACGGGTCCGGAGTGATCCTGGGGCCACTGGCTCAGGCCCCAGCGGCGGCTCCCATGGGTCAAGGTCTGGCTGGCGCTTAGCTGACGGCTCCCCCTTTGCATTGGCCGAGTTATGTCGGGCTCAGGCCCGCCGGGGTCTCCAAAAGGCCAGGATGGAGGGTTCTGCTTGGGGACCACCTCTTACCGGCCTGGTGCGCACTTGCTGGGCCTGCCTGCTCATTGGCTGAGGCCAGAAGCACTTCTGCCCCGTCTGCCTCTCGTTGCCAGGGCCTGGCGCCTCTGGCGGCAGCTCCTTGCCTTCCCGCAGCCCCAGGCCCTTTCCCCTGGCGGGGCATCAGGGTCTCTGGTTGACCTGAGCCTGGGGAGGAGGGCTGGCCTCTGCTCCTCAGGAGGCTCAGCACCCAGGGCTCAATCCTTCCCACCCTCCCCTTTCCTGCTCCCGCTGCCCCAGCCTTCCCAGCCCTGGCCCCTCTGCCGTCAGCTGGTTTTGATGGCCTCCCACCAGGCCACACACTGGTGGGAACCCCAGGGGCACTCCAGTAGCCCAAGGAGACCTATTTATAAGCCCCCAGCAGGGCTGCTCCTGCCTTGTCTGTCCGGGTGCCCCAGGATGGGCTCCTCCCGGCAGGGGCTTGGCCAAAGCTTTCTTAATAAAGTGCCTTCCCCCCGCCCCCTCTGTGCTCTGACTGCTTCCTCTCTGCGGAGCCTGGGAAGAAGATGTCACCCCTAGGACCCCTAGCCTAAGCAGAGGCTGTGAGTCCAGGGATGGGTCTCCCCGGGCCACGTTGGAAGCCAGGTTGTGTCCATCTGCCCATCATTCATTTATCAAGTTAATCTCCCACCCACCTCGGCCCTCCCCATCCTCCCAGGATAACCAGTGGGTCAGAACAAATCAGGTGGAGTCCCTTCATGGCCAGGAGTGGGTGTGTGGGGCAGCATCTGACCTGTGCTTTCCCCTCTGGCCGCTGTTGTTACACTTGGCGGCCGAGCTGTTTGGTGTGGCTTGGTCAGGTCAGAGGCTGGGGCCAGGGGGCAGTGAGCCACGGGCACAGCCTCCAGCCTGGCCTCATCTGGCACAAACAAGGCAGCCGGGCACTGCACAGAGCCCCGCTGTCCGCCTCAATGGGCTCCTTGTCCTCAGCCGGAAACTCTCACCACCTACCCCGCCGGTCCGTGGGTGTTGGGGGTAGAGGGAGGAAAGTGGTCCTGGCCCAGAGCCCTGACTGGCCTCAAAGGCAGTCCTCCCCTTTTCCCTTCCCCCTCCTCCCCACACACACACTCTGGCCTGACCCTCTATCTGGCCATTTGTCTCCCAGGGTCTTCACTGATCTGGCCTCCCAAGTGCCCTTCCACAGCCACAGAGCCTTCTGTCTGTGGTGCCCACGGTGCTCCATCTGCCTGGGCTTCTGCCTCCCTCCCTCTGCCTATTGGTCCTCCTTCTCCGCAATTTGGATCAGGAGATTCTGCCAGGATTCTCCAACCACCTCCCACCCCCGGACCACAGCACCACAGGAGTCTGACCAATGCCAGCACCTCAGGGATCTCACCTGGCAACTCTCTGGCCCTCTGGCTGGAGACCACATTGAGGTCAACTTCGGTGACCCCTACAGGGACCCAGCCACCGCAGTGGAGATAGCCTCATGCCACGGGGATACATCTGGCACAGTCCCTGCATCTGGCCTGATTCGTCAGCACTCGGGCTCATGTCTCCAGGACACGCTGCTTCCCTGTGGCCAGCTGGGTATCCTCCCAGCTCTGGCCCTGCGGCTGGCTGGCCTCTGATCCATTTGGACATCAGGCCATTCTGGCTGCTGAGGGTTGAGAACACAGGTTTAAAGTCTGCCAGGAGGAGCAGATGACCAGCTGAACCCGAGGGCAGGGCAGTGACTGAGGGGGTGGGGGTGGACAGGGCAGTGGCTCAAGCCACACTCTTGCTGTAACCCCCTCACCCTAGTTAGCTCCATCTCTTCCTCTCCTGGACTAGTAGGGGTCACATCAACCAGGCCTTTCCTGGGGTGTCTCCTCCCCCTGCCCTGGGAGACTTCCAGGTGTTCCAGACCCCGACCTGCAAGGAACCCCTCTGTGGAGGGGCGCTTCCTGAACTTTCGGCTTCCAATCCTTGCCACTTGCCTCCCTGCTGGTCAGACGCTGTGGCCTGTAAGCCAGGCAGGACCTAGGCTGAGAAGCTCCCCCGACACAGGATGACCCAGGTGGCCATCTGGGGAAGGAGCTGCTAGGACCCTTCAAAACCCCCCTGTCCGACATGCATTCTTTCCCCACCCCCTCCGGCCTGCAGCAGTGCCAGCTCCCAGGGCAGGCGCCACAAAAGGAACCACGGCTGCTGGAACCTCCGTTGCCATGGGGACCAGGACCACAGGGCCCACATCTGGTAGCGATTGAGGAGGAAAAATTATGAGTCGTGGAAAACGCAAATATTTTTTGTAGCACAGAGCACAAAGGAGTGGGAGGAATGTGGGACTGGAGAAGGCCTGAGCCCAGCCGGGTCCCAAACAGGAACGCAGACACACACACAGAGTTACACACACACACACAATGCTAGACTCACAGAAATGCTGAGACACCCACAACACAAAACACACCACCAGACCCACAAAAACACTGAGACTGACTCACTGCAACATATATCCACACATGAGACTCAAAGAAACACTCCCTCTCCAACACAAACACACAGCCTACCACACACAGAAACACATCATGCAACTCTGCGCACACACACACACCAGATGAAGCAAGCCCTGGGACAGACATGCACTGCAACAAGCATACATGTACAACCTGCCCACAGGAACACAAGGAGGCAGCATCACCCCGCAAGACACACACACAGTCCAGATGATGTGCAGAACAGAAGAAAAGACTCACTCCACAATGCACACTGTCTTTTGCAGATACAGGGACACCAGGAGAGATGTTTGCTGCAATGCACACACACACCAGGGGCCACAGGAAACCACAACACAGGCACAACCGTGCAGCACACACACACACAGCACAGACTCACAGAAGCACCAAGAGGCACTCAACTTGCAATCACATACACCCTCCACCAGAGACACCCGGATGGACATGCCGAGACACCTACACGCAGGAGGTGTGTATAGGCAAACAGGAACTCCGTGCAACACATATACACACTACCAGATCCATCTAACCATGAGACACAAACTACACACATCACCTGGCACAGAGATACATAGAGACAGCCACACCAAGAAACACACAGCCCACAACAAACAGAAACACAGGAAAAGAGCCAGCCTGCAGCAGCCACGCAGCCCACCAAACCCAACTACATGCTGAGACAGGCCCTCACTCTGAAACGCGCGCGCACGCCGATAGACAAAGAGGTGAGTTCTGCACGTGCACAGCATGCCTCCAGACACACAATCCACCAACACTCAGACACGAACCATATGGAGATTTCCCTGAGCCCCACGCGCATATTGGGGCGCAGGAAAAGCAGCAACGGTTGGGAGATGCCCCCCTTCTTCTATGCTCTGAGAAATGGCTGGCCCTAAAGGACCACTTTGCCCTCAGCCTTCCTGATGCGCCTTGTTTACCTGCCTCTAGGGAAACCCAAGCCCCGCCTTTCCTTGCAGATGTTCCTCATCAATGAACGTTCTTCCTGTTGCCGTAGCCTGAGTAAAATCCTCTCCCCGAGTTCTCCTGCTTCCGCTCCTCCCAGTTCTGGGGCCCTGACTTGGTATGGACTGAACCTTGCCTCTGGGTCCCCGTTCATTCCCTCCAGGTAGTGGGCCCCTTGGAGGCCTCATGTGCCACTCCCAACTCGCGAACCTAGACCTCCTCCCCAGGCAGTCCCACTCCGGTCCTGTGCTCTGGGCTCTTGTTCATTGTTGCACAGTTAGAAGTGGATTTTCATTCTTTTTTGAGGGTTTGCTGATTTCTGGTACCAGATTATTTTGATTTCACGATCTGACCGCTGGGTCTTTCCTCAGTTCATCTTATCTGTTTGTGTGTTTGTCTGTTTTGAGCTTGAATCAATTACGAGTTTATACCCACTGGGAAGATGAGTTGGAGATGTGGCCAGTGCATGGAAAGAGTTGTGCTGTCACAAACATTTCCTTGAGCTCTAGCAGAGAGGCTGTAAGATGAACGGTGAGTGAGTAGGTGCCTTTGACGTGTCCAACAATCGGTACACTTTGGTGAGGCTCACTCAGATGCCTGGCAATGCCTCCTTAGAGGACAGTAGTATATGGGTGGGGTTAGGAAAGCAGAGGCCTGGGAAGCAGAGAGCTGGACTTGAAAGACAGGTGAGGTTGGGGCCCACGAGGAGGAAGAGGAGGGTAAGGGGGAGAGGAAGTCTAGGTGGAGGTGACATCGAGGGGGTCCAGTGGGGCATGGATCAGGGATGATCACACCTGGGATCGTCATCAAGGACGGTCCATCTTCTAGCGAGGTGCAGTTGCAGGGCTGAGGTCATCTGATTTAGTCAAGAAGTTGTAACCAATGTGGTCCAATGGTTGAATGTTGACCCATGCACCAACAGGTCACTGACTCCATTCCCAGTCAGGGTCCAGGCTGTGAACTTGATCCCCAGTAGGAGATGTGCAGGGGGGCTGCTATTAGCTATTTGTATTGGGCTTGGAGTTACCCAGATGAGGCCCAGCTGTGAAGCAAGGCAGGCTGGTGCTAGTGCTAGTTGTGGGCCTTTTATTGATAGGTTTGGAGCATGCTGTCACCAGCTGCAGCTTGTTTGAGAGAATTTAGCAAAGTTCTGAAGCCTGAGCAAGAACAGACCATTCATATGGAAAAGCTGCTGCAAATAGCTTGGGTGGGGCTGCAAATTGGATGGGGCAGGATTCAGGGAATCCTCAGGGCAGAGCAAACAGTGTGCCCTAAGCTGGTTGAGACTCAGATATGGCTGCCAGTCAGCCCTGCGACAGGGGAGGTCCCAGCACAGGAACAATGACCCCTGCAGGAATCTGGGAGAAAGTTGCCCCATCTCGTTCCTGAGCCTAGCCGTGAAGAGCCAAGCATAGCCCCCAAAAGCCGAGCTGACCCCAAAGAACCAAGCTAACCTCAAAGAGCTGAGCCAAGCCCCAAAAGGGCCCAGCCTAGCCCTAAAAGCTGAAGCTAGTCTCCAAGGGATGACCCTAATCCCTAAGAGCCGTGCCGAGCCTCAAAGAATTCAGCCTAGTCCCCAAAAGCTGAGCTTAGCTCCAAAGAGCCGAATCTAACCCCGAACAGCTGAGCCCGGTCTGGAAGGTTGGTTGGACTCTAGCCCCTAAGAGCCTAGCATAGCTCTAAGGCAGGGGTCCTCAAACTTTTTAAACAGGGGGCCAGTTCACCGTCCCTCAGACCGCTGGGCCGGACTATAGTTGAAAAAAAAAAAAACTATGAACAAATTCCTATGCACACTGCACATATCTCATTTTAAGCAGGACAGGCAGCGGCAGCAAAAAACACCCGCATGTGGCCCGCAGGCCATAGTCTGAGGCTGCCTGCTCTAAGGAGTGCAGTCAGGGCCTGAAGAGGCAAAGCTGGTGACCCGAGCCCCGAAGAGCCCTCCCTCACCCAGAATCCTCGGGCCCAGACCCTCAGAGGCAAACCTAAGGGCCAAGCCCAGTCCTGAAGGGTGGCCGCGAGGTCCCCGGAACCAGTGCTCGGTGAAGGGATGTTTTACTTCCTTTGATTACTCACAGGAGCAGAGAGGTAGGCTCGGCTCTTCTGGGCCCGGGTCAGCTCTGAAGAGCCCGGAAAAGCCAGTTCCTCCGTATGTGTCTGGGTCCCCCAGGGCCATCCAGTGCTGGAGCTCGGAAGAGGCGGGACGGTGTAAGTTTGTGCTCAGGCCCTTTAAGATAAGGCGACCAGATTTAACATTGGAAAAGCGGGACACCATTGACCGGGGGGTTCTTTTATTATTATTATTATTACTTAAAATATTACAAAGAGTACTACATATGTCTCTTTCCAAAAATCGGGACTTTTTTAAAACGCCGTGGGACGCGGGACAAATTGTTAAAAATCGGGACGTCTAGTCGCCTTACTTTAAGAGGAACACTGGGATTCCAGCAGCCCCCGTGTCACTCAGCCACTGTCCCTGCTGGTTTTTACAGCCTGAAGTTACAGGGACTTCTCTTCCCAGCTCTGGAACCCGGGGCTGGAGGGCTGCGGTGGGCCTGGGACCCCTTGCTCTCATGGGCGGTGTCCGGAGGCACAGGGATGATCTCCCTCCTGATTTAAAAAAGCGCCACAGCCCTGGCCGGTTTGGCTCAGTGGATGGAGCGTTGGCCTGTGAGTCCCAGGTTTGATTCGGGCCCGGGACACATGCCTGGGTTGCAGGCTTGATCCCCAGTATGGGGCGTGCAGGAGGCAGCCGATCAATGATTCTCTCTCATCATTGATGTTTCTGTCTCTCTGTCCCTCTTCCTTCCTCTCTGAAACCAATTAAAAAACAACAAAAAAGTGGGTGCCAGCCCAGCCCATTCCACACCTCTGCCCCTATCAGTTTCCCTGTGCTTTCTTTTTTACTTCTCTAGTTGTAGGACTTCCATTCGGCCAGCTTTCAGGCGGTTCTGAACGATGGTTGTTCTGCATTTTAGTTGGAATTTTGATGTGGTTGTGGGAGGCATTTACCTACGCCACCATCTTGGTTCTCCGATAGCTTATTTCTTTTTTAGCACTGAATACTATTCCATTGTCTTGGTTGCCGCCAGTGGTTTTTATTAATGGTCTGACATGCATTTTGAGAGGAGAGGTGCAAGCATAGGTCAAGAGACCTTACAGCGGACATTCTGGATACATGTGCTGCCTGCTGTGGGCTGGACTCCAGGAGTGTACTTAGAACAGCCAATAGGACTGCCTCCCAACCCTGTAGAACGGTTTGCCCACCAGGTGGAAACGGAACAATGGCGCCATCTAGCGTCTGGCTGTGGCAGCACAGTGAAGAGCCCACACAAGCCTGGGTGACAGGACCCTGTGATGCAGCTCTCCTGTTGTCAGATGGGGCCCCCCAGTGGAATGCGGTGTCCAAGGCCCATATTATTCCCCAAAGCAGGCTACCCAGGTGAGAAAAACCAGAAGGCTGAGGGGTGCGTCTGCCTGATGTGGGTGCTGTATCAGCCGAGACACCGGGTGGACCCTGATCAACATGGTGTAGTGTGGACCAGTTGCTATGTAAGCATCTCGCGGAGGCACAGCGCCTTGTACCTCACGATAGCCCATCCCCTCTCCATGTCTGTGCAAAAGTGACCCCTGAATCTCCTGTCCCTGGCTTGATAACCCATTTCTTTTTGGTGCTAAATCCGATTGCAGGTCTGGGTAGCGGTGGTCATAGCTCTATTGCAATTCATGTTTCTGGGGAGAGGGCGGCGATGTCTTTCTACTGTAGATTCTTTTCACTGAGATACCCCTTCGCGGTTCTCTCCAGGAGAGCGCCTCATGAAGGTTGAAGGAGTCGTGGGTTTATTTAAAAATTGGTCTGAAGAAAAACAGGACCTCTCAGTGACAAATACCCTGGCAGTGTTACTGAGGGAAGTTATAACACTACGCTGCTGAACTCTCCAGGGGGACCACCTCTCATTTCACTACACAACTTTCAGCTGTTACTCTCCAAATAACACACCAGCGGGCATTTGGAAATTACTAAAAAGCCAAAACAAGAACGCAACAATCTTTGTATTCCCTCCACCAAATGTTGTTGTTGTTTTTTTAAACACCTGGGGCACATCACTTTTATTTTATTTTTATTATTTTAAATATATATATTATATTTTATTGATTTTTTACAGAGAGGAAGGGAAACGGACAGAAAGTTAGAAACATTGATGACAGAGAAACATCGATCAGCTGCCTCCTGCACACCTCCTTCTGGGGATGTGCCCGCAACCAAGGTACATGCCCTTGACTGGAATCAAACCTGGGACCTTTCAGTCCGCAGGCCAACGCTCTATCCACTGAGCCAAACCGGTTAGGGTTTAAATGTATTTTTGTTGATTTCGGAGAGAGGAAGGGAGAGAGAGGGCAAGATAGAAATATCAATGATGAGAGAGAATCATCCATCAACTGCCTCCTGCAATAAATGAGAATTCTTTTTTTTTAATTTTAATCTTCACCCAAAGATACGTTTATCGATTTCAGAGGGAGGAAGGTGGGGGTGGGAGAAGGGAGAGAGAGGGGGAAAAGAAGTTTGGTGGAGGAAATACAAAGATTGTTGTGTTCTTCTTTTGGCTTTTTAGTAATTTCCAAATGCCCGCTGGTGTGTTATTGGAGAGTAACAGCTGAAAGTTGTGTAGTGAAATGAGAGGTGGTTCCCCCCTGGAAAGTTCAGCACTGTAGTGTTGGGGGGGGGGGGAGAGGGAGAGAGGGAAAGAGAGAGATTGTTTTCTTCCCACTTTATCACTTAGCAAATTTGGGGGGGTTTAGGAGCTCTTTTAGAACAAAGACCAAATATATACTTCTTACTAAAAATCACAGTGTCACGATCAGGGATGAATTGAAATAAAGTCAGATCTTGGTTTTTTTGTGTGTGTGTGTTTGCTGCAAAAAACTGTATTGTTTCCATTTGATCTAATGCATGGGAGAGGGTTTCAGGGAGGTTAAAAGAACGGCTAGGAGTTTCAGGGTGAGGCTCAGGCAAAAGGCAGACACCAGGGGGGTGCAGAGGGGCCCCTCTGGGCTCCACAGGCTCCTGGTGGTGCTTGGGGGTGAGCCTTTCGAAGAGACACTCACCCAGCCCAGCCTGGGGCCGGCGCCTGCAGAGGCGAGTCAAGTGTCGCCCATCATGGATGAGTCTCACCTGCTCGCCCAGGAAGTGGTGCTCCCGGAAGTCACAGGGCTGAGGGTTGTGGGGGCAGAACCAGGGCCTGCAGCTCCACAGGGGCCTGGTTCGGGTTCCTCTCCGAGGCCACAGCGTCCTGCGTGTCACCCCACTCGCCTTGGGGGCCCTGGCACATCCTGGAAGGGAACCCGGACGCCATGCTGGTTTTGCAAATTCAAGAGACGCTCCACACCCTCCAGCACCTTCACCAGCTCACCCTCCAGAGCCACAGCGAGGTGGTGGGAACAGCGGCGGGAGAGGTAGGTGTGGAGGCCGCAGAGGCAGGTTGGCAGGCAGTGACCGCAGCCCCCACCTCGGGGGAGTAATTCTGACAGATCTGGGGGCTCCTGGTTGTTGGGCAATAGGAGTTCAGGCGGATAACATCCCGGTGTGTTAGCTGGTCTCGAAGGTGGTTCTGAAGGTGATGACTGGATGAGACGCTGGAGGGGGGTCGGAGGCTGGAAGGAGGGGTGCCCCTGGTTCTGTTCCGTCCAGGAGACAGAGCCCGCCCGCCGCTGAGGGCACCGTCAGATTTTGTTTTTGATGTTTGGCCGCTAACAATGGTCAAGTCCTACTTTCCTTTGGCCCCACAAGGCACTCCCATGGCACCTGTGGGACGTCAGACCTGGGATCCCAGCCATCACTGGAGAACTCGCCCTAATTCCACCCCGGCTGGTCGGAAGGCCTGACTCACACTTGGCAGAGCCACTTGTGCCCACCTGCTGTCTCCACTGAGTCCGTTGTGTGATTAAGAAGCTTCTTTTGCCCAAACCGGTTTGGCTCAGTGGATAGAGCATGGGCCTGTGGACTGAAAGGTCCCAGGTTCGATTCTGGTCAAGAGCATGTACTTTGGTTGTGGGCACATCCCCAGTGGGCGGAGGGGTGCAGGAGGCAGCTGATCGATGTTTCTCTCTCGTTGTTGTTTCTAACTTTCTGTCCCTTTCCCTTCCTCTCTGTAAAAAAAAAAAATCAATAAGATATATTTAAAAAATAATGATAATTAAAAGAAGCGTCTTTCAAATATTCCTGTTGTGTGGAATGTCATCAGCCTCGACAGCTGACCTATGAATTGGAAGCAAGTCCATCGCGTTTTCATGGAGTGACCACAAAATAACTGCTGAGCACTTGGCATGGTCCGGGCTGGAACTGCCAACTTCTGAGATCTCTCTTTTTAAAAAAATATATTTTTGTTGATTTCCAAGAGGAAACGAGAGGGAGAGTGAGAGAGAAACATCAGTGATGAGAGAGAATCATTGATCGGCTGCTTCAGTGCCCTCTACTGTGGATCGAGCCCCACACCTGGGCATGTGCCCTGGTGGATGCTCAACCACTGACGACACCAGCTGGGCCTGAGGTCTTTCTTCTCTTGCTCTTGGTCGCGGAGTATGAACCTCGGCTTGTGGTGATTAAATTGGTTCCCCACTTCCTGGAGAGCTTGCCTGTTGCGCTGAGCTGTGTTCTACTTGCTGGTCCCTCCTGCGCCTGTTCTGTATTTACTAGAGGCCCCAATACACGAAATTCACACAAGAGCAGGCCTTCCTGCCCCTAGCTGCTGGCACCAGCTTCCCTCTGGCACCCGGGACCCAAGCTTCCCTCACAGCCCTGGGATGACGTCCAGAAGGACATCTGGTCAAATTAGCATATTATGCTTTTATTACTATACATGACCTGAGTCACTCTGGGAGAAGAGTACAAGATTGGGGCCCCCTTATCAGCATAAGGGGTCAGGGGAAGTCTCTTACTCTGTGTTGATTGTGTGTCTCAACCAAGAGTGATCCCCATTCTATAGGGGACTCAGGAAAACCGGTACCCTGTTTGACATGGGACCCCTGAGTGGCAGCTGTGTAGTGTGAAAACCACCTGTAACCAGGTGACATGCTGGTCTATACTCTTTTTTTAAAAAATTTATTTTTATTGATTTCAGAGAGGAAGGGAGAGGGAGAGAGAGAGAAACATCAGTGATGAGAGAGAGTCATTAATTGGTTGCCTCCTGCACACCCGCTACTGGGGATCAAGCCTGAAACCCAGCCATGTGCCCTTGACCAGAATTGAACCCAGAACCCGTAAGTCTGCAGGGCGACGCTCTATCCACTGAGCCAAACGGGCCATGGCTCTGGTCCGTACTCTTAAGAACAGATGGCTCATTGGGACCCTCCTAGGCCTAAATGCAGCTGCTGCCCCCGCCCATATCTCTGTTATTTCCAGGTTCTAATTCTCAGCATCAGTGAAAATGTGCAAGGTGTCCGGGGGCGCCAATACTTAGGAAAATGGCCCAAATGTCTCCCACTGGGCCCTCCTAGAGGTCAGAGGGCACGTGGGCAGGAAATGACTTAGCAGGCCTGGGTTACTCAAACCCACACATTCCCAAGACAGGCCTGTTTTCCAGTTGCCTCTGAGCCTCTGGACTATTCTACAGCATTTGTGTGCCTGAGGCCTTTGCAGATTGGAATCTGTATCCTTTCATGGTAACAAACTGTAACTGTTTCTGAGTCCTGTGAGTCCTAGTGAATCATTCAGCCTGAGGTGGTTTGGGGACCCTGACACACCTAAGCGGATGGGATCACTATAAGACATTCCAGCGGTGACTATGGCTCCTCTTCGGTGCTGCTGTAGATAAACATGCTATAGGGACTCTCTGCTCCCAGCCTCAGCCCAGGGCCCCTAAAGCCATCCTATCTAATAAAAGAGCAATATGCAAATTAGGCACCACTCCATCACAAAGATGGCCACCCCATGGCCACAAGATGGTGGCGCCCAGGCCGGCTCCGCCCTGCCACTGAAGTGGTCAGGCCTGTTAGCCAGGCAGGTGGTGGGGGAGATAGGGGGCCCAAGGGACAGAACAGGTGATCAGAGGGGGCTGGGGGTCCCCTTCCCAGGCCAGAGGCCTCAGGCATGGGCAAGGGTGGAGCTGGTGATCAGAGGGGTATGAGGGTGCCCTACCCAGGCATAAGGCCTGGACCAGAGGCCTCAGGCCTGGGGAGGGGCAATACTAGAGATCGCAGGGACCTGGGTTCCACAGAGCCAGTGATCAGAGGGGCAGGGGTGAAGCCTGCAATTGCAAGGGTCTGGGCACTGGTGGAGCCAGCAAAACAGGGGTCTGGGAGTCCCCTGCCCAGGCCTGCAGCCTTGGCCAGAGGCTTCAGTGGGGCAGGGGTGGAGCTGGCAATCTCAGGGCCTGGGCAGGGGCAGAGCCAGTGATCACAGAGGCCTGGGGGTCCCCTGCCCAGCCCTACAGCCTTGGCAAGAGGATCAAGGGTAGAGCTGGCAAAGCAAGGTTCTGGGGGTCTCATGCCTAGGCCTGTAGCCTTGGCCAGAGGCTGCAGTGGGGCAGGGGTGGAGCCAGCAATCTCAGGGGCTGGGCAGGGGCAGAGTCTGCAATGCAGGGGTCTGGGGGTCCTCTGCCCAGGCATGTAGCCTTGGCCAGAGGCTGTAGTGGACAAGGGTGGAGCCTGCGATCGGAGGGGCCTGGGGGTCTCCTGCCCAGGCTTGCAGCCTTGGCCAAAGGTTATAGGCCCTGGCAGGGGTGGAGCTGGGATTGGAGGGGCAGGGGTGGAGCTAGTGATTGGAGTGAGCTACAAAGGAAACACCTTTTCTGACTGCTCATTGGCTAAGCTCTCTGTATTCTACTGGTAATAGTCTTAGTAACTTGGGTAATAAGAATCCCTAAAGGCAATCTAGGATTTTTCCACCACACTCCTGGAGAAAAAAAAGGAAGGTCCACTGCTGGAGGGCTAAGAAATGTCATGTCCTGCCCTAGCCGGTTTGGCTCAGTGCATAATGCCTCAGCCTGCTGACTGCAGAGTGTGGATTCAATTCTGACGGAGGGCATGTACCTAGGTTGCAGGCTTCTCCTTGGCGCAGGCCCAGGTCAGGGCATATGCAGGAGGCAACCAATTGAAGTGTTCCTCTCACTTTGATGTTTCTCTCTGTTTTTCCCTTCTCTTCCACATTCTCTAAAAATCAATGGTAACATATCCTCAGGTGAGGATTAAAAAAAAAGAAAGAAAGAAATGTCATATCCTATGAAAGACACATCTTGAAACTGCTTAAAGAAAGTTGTCATTTTTTTCATGGTGAAGGGACTGGAGTCTGTGTTGATGAAAACACCTTGGTGGCTGCGGTGACTGGCAGTGGCTGCAGCAGCAGGGTGATGGAGCTGGTGGTTTCCTGATTAGCCTGGTCGCCTCCCACAAAGGGAGGCCAGACTGTGGCTTAGGCCCGCTCCCCAAGGGGAGCAGGGAGCAGGCCTAAGCTGTCAGTAGGACACACCCTGAGGGCTCCTAATATGTGAGAGGGGGCAGGCTGGGCTGAGGACCCCCACCCCCAGTGCACGAATTTTGTGCACCAGGCCCCAGTCCATAATAATAAAAGCATAATATGCTAATTAGACCAAATGTTCTTCTGGACGACCTTCCAGATGAAGCCAGGACTGCCAGGGAAGCCTGGGTCTTGGGTGCCAGAGGGAAGTAGGTCCTGGAAGCCAGGGAAAGGAAGGCCTACTCTTGCATGAATTTCATGCATTGGGCCTCTAGTCTGTATCTATATAATCTATATAATAAGAGCTTAAGAGACCCTTACGGCTCTGATGCACATGGACCACCAAGAAGCAGATGCTCAATGCAGGAGCTGCCCCCTAGTGGTCACTGCGCTCCCACAAGGGGTAGTGCTGCTCAGCCAGAAGCCAGGCTCATGGCTGGTGAGTGCAGTGGCGGTGGCGGGAGCATCTTCCACCTCAGGGGCAGCACTAAGGAGCAGTAAGCCAAGTGGTAAGGAGCGAGGGGTCCCAGACTGCAAGAGGGATGTCCAACTACCAGCTTAGGCCTGCTCCCTGCAGGCGGACATCCCCCAAGGGCTCCTAGACTGTGAGAGGGTGCAGGCTGGGTTGAGGGATTTTAACTCCCCCTCCCCTACCTGTCCCTCCCCAGTGCACAAATTTCGTGCACCGGACTTCTAGTAGTAGTAATAATCCCCATAAGGTATGTATGACCTAATCCCAATGGTACTGACTGGACTCCCTGCAGGAGGATGCGTGCTACTGTGAGCAGTGGGAGAGGACGCCCCAGAGCGAACTCCAAAACAACCCCCAAAAGAATTCCACAAGGGGCGGAAACCAAACCAGAAACAGACTTCTCTGACTTGATGCAATTGGAAAATCAAAACTTTATTGGGAGAACTGATGCAGTTAGGCTATGAAAAGGGTGTAGTTGGTTTTGTGCCTGTGTGATCTTGGCTCTGAATTAACTTGAACTTCTGTTGAGAGGTGCAGATTGGTCTGCATATCTGTGATCCTCAAATAAGTGATCACAGGGCCGCTGGACGCAGGGAAGTGGATGTGCAGTGTCCGCCTGCCCCATCGTTTTTCTCGCTCCAGCAGGTGCTCAAGGCATGAAAAGTAGCCCACCTGCCTGGCCAGCGTGGCTCAGTGGTTGACCCAATTCCTGGTCAATTCAAGGCACATGCCCAGGTTGCAGGCTCGATCCCCAGTGTGGGGTGTGCAGGAGGCAGCCAATCAAATGATTCTCTCTCATTGATGTTACTGTTTCTCTCTCCCTCTCCCTTCCTCTCTGAAATCAATAAAATATATTTTAAAAGCCCACCCACTTCCAACCCTAACTCCTACCCCACCCAACCTCTAAACACCCTAGGCCTCGCCCTCTTTCCTGTCCCCCAAAACCTAACCCAAACCCCACCCCCAACCCTAACCCTGATCCTAACTAGCACACAGACGCTTTGACCTCTGGACTAGGCAAAGCGCCTCTGGTGCCAGGAAGGCCTGTGTTGCTTGGGGAAGCGAAGTGAGAGAGAGAGGCCAGTGGCAGTCTGTCAGTGGCTTCCTCTGGCACCTGGGGGCAAACTGGCAAGAAACGTGGTTTGTTGCCAAGCCCTAGTCGTGGGGGGGCCTGGCTGGGACAGTATGCGTGCTCTCCCTCCTGCTTCTGTCAGTCACAGCTTTGGTCAGGACAGGAGTGTCATTCTGGAGCAGTATCACAGGGAGAGGGATGGACCCTACCCGTTACTGTTCAAAGTGGAAGCTGTCCGTTGTACTGATTGCAGGAGGTCAGTACCTGTCGTTTCGATGATTCAGAGGTGACAGGCCCGTCCCAACCACCATCTAGAAAGCGACAGCACCTGGCGCATCTCCTTGCTGGTACGCCTATCAGGGGATCTTCCCAGTCACTGGGCCATGGTCTGGGGGAGGCCCTCACCCACACCCACACTTATTTTTACTTACGTATTTATTTCTGTTGTTTAATCCTCACCTGAGGATATTTTTCCATTGCTTTTCTGAGAGTGGAAGGGAAGGGGGAGGAGGAGAGAGGAAAAGGGGAACATCCATGTGAGGGAAACACATCCATTGGCTGCCTCCTGCAAGCACCCCAGCCAGGGGCAGGGAGTGACCCCACAGCCCAGGGATGTGCCCTTAACCGGGAATCGAACTTGTGACCCTTTGGTCTGTTGGCCGACGCTCTAACCACTGAGACACATTGGCCTGGGCTGTTTATTTTTTTAACAAGGGGGAGGACAATCCTATCGATGAAGCCACCGAGGAGTTGGCATGACCCCTCCTCCTGGGTATGGTCAAAGGTGGTTTATTTCCAGGCCAAACTTGGGGTGAAATATTTGGCTCACTGTTGGGCAATTCCGCTTGTTTCACCCCAAGTTCTAGAAAAGCGAGTCCACACGTAGTAAACAGTGCACCGTTGCTAAGTGGGTTTATTCCAATGATACAAAGATGGTAAGTTAGAAAATCTCGGTAAGTTCAACTGTATCTCCATAACCAGGAAGGAAACCCATATAATCAGTTCTGAGAAATGCCAAGGTTTGGTCCAATTCAGCATCGAATGCTGATTTCTCAAAGCCTTAATAGCCCTGGCCAGGTAGCCCAGTTGGCTTAGCAGAGCATCGTCCTGATACGCCAAGGCTGCAGGTTCAATGTCTGGTCCGGGAACATGGAAGAATTAACCAGTGAATGTATAAATAAATGGAATAACAAATTGATGTTTCTCTTTCTCTCCCTTCCTCTCTCTAAAATTAATAATTAAAAGTATTTTAGCTATAGCATAACCAATGGACACAGACACTGGGGCGGTGGGGCTTGTCCAGAGTGGGAATGGCTTGGCGGGGGAGGGGGGTGAGGAGGAGACATATGTAAAACTTTAGACCAAAAAAACCCCCAAAACCAACCACGTTTTAGCAAACGAGGCCTATAAAACGAGGCCTGAAAGGTAATTCGCTAACATAAACAATGAGTCTGGCCAGGGGCTGGCACTCTACCAAGTGAAATGACCTGAAATGCTGTTTCCCTTCAAGTCAGAATGAACACCGGGTGCTGTGCCAGTGGGGAGGGCAGCAGCTGTGCGGACTGAGGCCGTTGCTTTTTCTTACACCGCCAGAACGCAGGGAGTTGAATGTCGGGGCTGAGACAGTTGCTCCAAAATTTCATCCGAGGCCTAGGATCCTCCTCGTTTTCCATTCCACTGTGTGTGGCTTTTGTCAGTTGCCTCATGGCTACAAAATGACTACACCCTGGGCGCTGCATGCAAGTTCCAGGCAGGAAGGAGGAAGGAAGAATATTTCTCTCAGGAAAGCAGAGGCTTTTCCCACATCTCTGGCAGACCTGCTCTCCAGCCTCACGGACAGAACCGGGTGACCACCCCCGCGACAACCACTGTCCCCACCACAGCGATGCTCTGGAAGTGCTGGCTAATGTGAGTGTTTGTTTTTTCGTTGAAGTTTTTTTTTTTTAATTGACTTGAGAAACAGCATTTGTTGTTCCACTTTTTAATGCATTTATTGTTCGATTCTTGTATGTGCCCTGACCAGCGATAGAACCCACAACCGTGGTGTATTGGGATGACGCTCTAACCAACCGAGCCACTCAGCTCCAGCCCAATGTGGGTTTGAAAAAGAAATGAATTCAAAGGCTACCTATATGGGAAGGAGAGGCAAGCTTTTTATTTCCAACTGATATGACTGTTTACCTAGAAAACCCAATAAACGGAGAAGCTGTTGGAGACCTTAGAGTAACTCAGTCAAGTTGTTAGGTATAAAATAAATACACAAGAAGATATATATACAATCAATAGTGGTCCTATATGTCTTGTAACAAAAATACCTAATTTACAAACCCAGAATGAACTTAAGAATAAATGTGAGAACACTTATGCAGAAAACTGTAAAACTTTTCTGATGGTTAGAGGTAGATTTCAATGATGTTCTCTACCACATTCTTTTATGTGAAGACGGTCTTACATGGAACTTAATTTTTCACAAACTAGTCAATTCTAATCAAAATCCCAATGACATATATGCAGGGGAATGGAGAAGTTCTGAGAAAATGATACCTGGCTCACCAAGCTTACAAGCTGCTGAGGATGTGGGTATTAAAGTGAAGTACAGAGCTACAATCAAAGGAAAGACAGGCCTATGAACAGTGAGGAATGCGATTCAACAACGATGCAGGCACCTTACATTTTATATCCCAAATCGATAGAGGGTGTAAGAGATAAATATAAAATATCGAACCAACCTAGACTTAAAAGGCTTTCAAAGAGCCAAAGAGAAACAGAAAGGAAAAAATCTAATAGACCTTATTACACAGGATTTTAAAACCTCTGCACATAAAAAAATGCAGTGACAGAGATAGAAAATGTATGTGCTAAGGTGATATATACGAGTGTGAATATATTTGTATGTATATATATTAAAAAACAGAATGGAATAGTGGACAAAAGACAGGAATAGACAATTCATACGAAAGGGGGAAAAGGTAGAAAAAAATGAGTAACATTGTAATGTATCAAAATGCCAAAGATGACAAGTGAGGCGGTCGTGCGCTTGCTGTGGTGCGCATATGCTAAACTGGCACCTCAGGGCACCCGGCAGCCCGTGAAGATGGTTTCATTTCTTTTAGAAAGAAAGAGAAAAATCAGGATGATGATCATGAATCAGGCCCAGCCTGCTGTGTTTTCCCAGCACAGGTGTGATGCAGAACTCTTCCTACTTGTCACGGAGGAAGGGCCTGTGACTGCCAGGTGTCCCCGGGGACTGCGCGACGCCAGGCCAGCTCAGACACTCAGAGGCAGGCGATGGCACACAGGTGCCCAGGCTCACGGCTGTGTCGTCACCGTGCCCTGAAGGAAGGCTCGGTCGTCGGCTCTGAACGGTGCCTGTGTCCAGGTGACGTGCAAGGACGTTCCTGCCTGGCGGGCACTGCTGACTGGTTCTGGTAAGGAAACTTACTACCTCGCAAACACACAACCAGAACCACCCTGAGATGGTTCCTTAAGCTGTTCATTTCCTTTATCTCAAAAATTTCCCTTCTAGAAATCTACTCTACGAAAATGCTCCATGAAGAGTGATTTATAATAGTAAAAAAATAGAAATAACCTCAAAAGGATATCTAATAGAATACTATGCTTCCATTTAGAAGTATGACTCCAAAGACGGTGCAGTCACTTGGAAAAAAGTTCTATGAGGCTAAGTGTGGGGGGGAGGTGGGGACGACTAAAATGGCATATCTATATGTTTAAAGTGATGTAAAAATGCAATATGAAAACAGAAATAATGTATCAAAGTGCGAAATGCAGCTTTATTAAGAATTATGGGTGTTTTCTCTCCTTGATTCCAGTCTCTGAAATGTAGTTATCTGCCTCCATAACTTGGAAAGTATAAGAAAAAGCATTTCATAAACTAGAGTGCTAATGTCAAGTATTGTCACGGAGAAGGCGTCTTGTACTTGCCTAGAACTGAGTAGAAAGAACATTAATTCCAGATGAACTTGTCCCCGTCCCTGCAGGGAACGTGGGAGTGGTCTCCAGGGAGGGGCCGCTCGCTCAGGGTTGCACCGATGAGCTGAGCCTCGTGGGGTGAGGGGAGGCTCCGCAGGCAGCCCCAGCTTGCGGGGAAGGTGCATTTGTAGGCACATCTACCCCGACACTGCACCCATCCTCCCGGACGCACCAGGATCCGTCTGGCCACCGTTGACGGTAGCCAAGTGTGAGGCCAGCACGTCTGATGCTGACCGTGCTTCGGAGGATGCTGCGGTGGAGCCACTTAGGAGGTGAGCCCAGGAAATCCACTTTTCCCAGACTCCCGCCTCTAAGATCATCCTCCTCAACAGCAATACAACAATGTTTGCTTGGAGGCAATACTGTTCATAATTCTGGTTTTTAAAAATTCTTCGTATTATTCTAAATGTAACAGTCCACCAATGAAATTCTTGATCTAAGTCATGCCAGGAGCCTGCGGACGTGATTGACAGACCTTTTATCTGCAGGAAAGATCTAGTCCCCTGGTCAGTGACTTCCAAACCCACCAAAGGAAGGAGGACCCTGGGACACCAACCCGACTCTCCTACAGGGCATCCCTTCTCCGGGAGGCGAGGGCCGCTCCTGAGAGGGTGTCTGCTACGGTGCATACGCAGGAGTCCCTGTCCCTCCCTGTTCCCCGGGAAGAAGCGGATGACAAGCACACCACGTTAATTCCCAGGTTTGCTGCCCAGGGGGAAGTTCCTGCTGGCTGAGGGCTGAACCACACACAGGAGCTCTGCCACGTCCAGTGAGTTTATGGGGTCCAAGCCGCTCACATCCACACCGCCGGCACCCAGCAGGCTGCTGGGAACGCAGTAGGTGCTCAGCAGATGCTTGTTGAGCTGGATGGCAAAGGGCTTCTCTTCGCGGTGTGTCCTCCGGTGCTCAGCGAGGTGAGTGCTCCAGCCGAACACTTCGCCACATTCCTCACATTTAAACGGCTTCTCCCCAGAGTGGGTTTTCTGGTGTTTGATGAGACAGTGGTTCTGGCTGAAGGCTCGGCCGCACTGGCCGCACTTGTAGGGCTTCTCGCCCGTGTGGATCCGCTGGTGCACGATGAGGGACGACTGGCAGCTGAAGGCCTTCCAGCACCGACTGCAGTCGAAGGGCTTCTCGCCCGTGTGGACCCGCTGGTGCACGATGAGGTAGGAGTGGGAGCTGAAGGCCTTGCCGCACTCGTTGCACTTGAAGGGCTTCTCCCCGCTGTGGACCCGCTGGTGCACGACCAGGTAGGAGTGGCAGATGAAGGCCTTGCCGCAGTCCCCGCACTTGAAGGGCTTCTCCCCCGTGTGGACCCGCTGGTGCAGGGTGAGGCGGGACCGGCTGTTGAAGGCCTTGGCGCAGTCGCCGCACTTGAAGGGCTTGTCGCCGTTGTGGATCTTCTCGTGCACCGTCAGGGACGAGTGGCAGGTGAAGGCCTTGCCGCACTCGCCGCACTTGTAGGGCTTCTCTCCCGTGTGGATCCTGTGGTGCCGGGTCAGGTGCGTCCTCTGGTTGAAGGCCTTGCCGCACTCGCCGCACTTGTAGGGCTTCTCCCCGGTGTGGACCCGGAGGTGCATGCTGAGCAGCGAGCTGCAGCTGAAGGCCTTGTCGCAGCCCGTGCACTTGTAGGGCCTCTCGCCGGTGTGCGTCCGGTGGTGCACGTTCAGCGACGAGTGGCAGCTGAAGGCCTTGCCGCACTCGCCGCACCGGTATGGCTTCTCCCCGCTGTGGATCCTCTGGTGCTCGATGAGGTTGGTCCTCCAGGTGAAGGCCTTGCCGCACTCGCCGCACCTGTAGGCCTTCTCCCGGGCGTGCCAGCGCTGGTGCAGGGTGAGGGACGAGCGCTGGTGGAAGGCTTTCCCGCACTGGCCGCACGCGAAGAGACCCTCCCCGGCCCCCGCGCTCGGATGCCTGTGGGCGGGGGGCGTCCTGTGTTCACTGGACTTGCAGCTGTTTCTCCCTGGGCTGGGCGACAGCCTCTGGGGCTGGGTGACAGCCTCACGGGACTGGCAAGTCTCGGTGCGTCTGTGAGGAGACTCTCCCTCTGCAGGAATGAGAGGTCCTGTGCTCTGCTGGGCGGAGAGGGGGCACCCGAGGGGCAACGCCTCCACAGACCCCTCGTGTCCCTGCTGGTGCTCCTCTGTGGAATTCTCCCCACAGCGGGGGGGCACGCACCTCCAGAGCACAGCCTCACCTCTCGACAGAGCAGCCACTGGGCCCTCCCAGGCCCACCCATCGCCGGGACCGAGGCTGTGGAGACAGGACCTCAGCGGCCCCTCCACCATCGACTCCTGTGCTGGCTCTTCTCTGTGGCTACCCGGCTGCTGGCACAGCTCCTCCACCTCAGGGCTGGGCTCCCACTCTGTAAGCAGAAATGCAGTTTTCTGTAAGCAGGCAAGGTGGGGCACTGGCACTCAGGCCTGGAGGTTCAGATAAGCATCGAACAGAGACCGACAGAGGGCGGAGGGGCACATGCAGGGTGAGACAGGCAAACAAGCTGGTAAGAAGGGCTGAGGAAAAAGAAACAGGGAAAGGAGACCCCAAAGGGAATTCGAAAGAGAGCCAGGGGGTCAAGGGTCATGGATATGATTCACTTTTTTAAAATATGTATTTGTTGACTTCAGAAAGAAAGGGAGAGGGAAAGAGAAACATCAGTGACGACAGAGAATCACTGATGGGCTGCCTCCTGCATACCCCCACCCCCCACTGGTGATCAAGCCTGCAACTCGGGCATGTGCCTTGACTGGAATCAAACTGGAGACCCTTCAGTCCACAGGCTGATGCTCCACCCACTGAGCCAACCAGCTAGGCCTATGATTCACTTACTGAAACATCTACTAGAGATTATTGTGTGTCAGAACCAGGTCAGTGCTGGCTGGGTAAATACAAGTCCCCTAACCATAAATTTAAAATATCCCACCCTGGCCAGTTGGTTAGAGTCTCGTCCCAATGTGCCAAGATTGTGGGTTCGCTCTCTGGTCAGGCACCTACAAGAAGCAACCAATGAATGGATCAGTAAGCGGAACAACAGCCTGGCTGGCGTGGCTCAGCGGTTGAGTGTTGACCTATGAACCAGTAGTCATGGTTCAATTCTCGGTCAGGGCACATGCCCAGGTTGCAGGCTCAATCCCCAGTGTGGAGTGTACAGGAAGCAGCCGATCAATAATTCTCATCATTGATGTTTCTATCTCTCCCTCTACCTCCTCTCTGAAATTAATAAAAATACATTAAAAATTTGGTGGAACAATAAATTGATGTTTCTCAAGTTAATAAATTAAAAGAAGACTCATTTACTTCATACCCTATAAAAAAATATTTACATGTCCATTGTTCCAGAGGGGAAAGAGAACTCCCCTACCCTCTCTGAAATCAATACCAATTTTTTAAAAAAAGAAAAATGTCTTTGCCTGTTTTCTTGCTATACTCCCAGACCGTGTATGGCACATAGCCAGTGCTCAATGTGTGTGTGGAAGGAAGGGAAGATGGAGGGTTCTAGAAGGGGCACTGAGCAGGTGCAGATGGACTGGGGCAGTGGACTGTGGAAGGAAAGGGGCTGTGACGGGAGGGCTACAGGGAGTGGTAGGAGTGGTGCTGGGGGCAGGGGCGCTCATCCTGCCACTGCACCCCCCTCTCACCTGGACAAGCCCCTCCCGGGACTTCTCTGGGCACTTGCCATGGCTCTTCGCCTCGTTCCAGATGGGAGATCACTTCTGGCTTACAGACCGGAGGCCCTGCTTGTGGGGAGGAAGAGGCATGGCTGAGGGCTGCAGCTCCCTCTCCAGAACCAGCGATAGGACAGGAGAGCTCCCGGCACAGCACGAGCTGGCACTGAGCAGTGTGTGCCATCCCCGAGGACGGGGGTCTCAGAATGGGAGACGTGCATTTTGAGGAACCCATGGGTATTCCCCCCCCCCCCGTCTCCCTTGGAAAGTCCAGGGCAGGTTGAGCTTCCAGGACCCTAGCCACCCTCTCCTCCCTCTCCCTCTGGCTCGCCTGTGTCCAGCCACACGTCCAGGCACAGATGCCATAGCACCACGGGCCTGGGCACAGAGCCCACGCCCCACATCAGGTTGGTGCTGAAGGGGGGACTCAGTAATACCTGTGATGTGGCCTCTTACCCAGGGCGAGAAGGTTCTGGTAGTTCTCCAGCATCACGTCCCGGTACAGGGCCCTCTGAGGAGAGTCCAGCTGGCCCCACTCCTCCTGGGTGAAGTCTACGGCCACATCCTTGAAAGTCACCGATTCCTGGGATGACACATCCTCAGTCACCCAGGGTGGGAGGGATTCCAATGGGGTTCAGGCTCCCAAGGGAATTAAGGGTTAACTGTGGTGACCTCCCAAGCGTGGAAGATTGTGCTTAGACGTCATCTGTCATACAGTCCCACGTACACACCACAGCTGGGCCAGGAATTGCCATTTGGACCTGGCTTTCTGGACCTGAAGGGCCGGCTAACTGGGCAGCCCCTGCTCCTGCCACGATGGACAGAAAGCTGCTGTGAGGAGTTCTGGGTAAGAATGTCAAACTTAGAGAACTTGAAAGAATAACACAAAGATCCCAAAACCATGTGCAAACCTCACCGCTGCCCAAGGCCCTGACCCTAAGGAAGCAAACCCTGTGCTTACCAGCAAGTTCCGAGTCCAAGAGACCAGAGGAGCCATTCCATGTCCTGCCTGCCCCTGCCTTCTTCCTACTGACCTCTGCTCCCTGCCCTCCCCAGGCCTGAGTCCTGGCCCACCCCTCCTCCAAAGCCGGTCACTCTGGTTCCAAGTGTCACAAATGCCCCTGATGCCCCCACCAGTCCTCATGGCCTCAAATCCCAGGCTTCTACCACCCGGGGCTCCTCACCGCCCTGAGCCTCAACCTGTGGCCCCTAACAGTCTCCACACTCATGCTCCCCGCCCCCCCAATTCCTCCCTGTCAGATAATAAGCTCTCAAGGCCCAGAGCTCTGCCCTCAGGCAGCAGGCTAACTGCTCTCTTTTTCAAGATGCTGGTGCCATGGCTGCCTGGCTTAGCTGTAGCAGGGATGTAGTTACATTAAACATAAGAGCGAAGCATAAACCAAGCGAGGGTTCCCACCTTGTGAGTACTTGCTGGGGAGTGTCTGGTGTGGGGTCCAGCTCTCGGGGACCACCAGACTTCTCAAGAAGTTCTGGATCCACATCAGCACCCAAGTCAGGCGAGGGGCGCAGACTGTCAGCCTTGAGAAGAGGCCTTACACCTACCAGGAGCTTACCAGGTAGTCAGCAAAAGTGGGGACCCCCCTGGGGTCACAGGGATTTGACCTTTAGTTCTAAAAGTGGCTTAAAGCCCTGGCCTGTTTGGCTCAGTGGACAGAGTGTTGGCCCGTGGACTGAAGGATCCTGGGTTACAGGCTCCATCCTGTGTGGAGCGAGCAGGAGGCAGCCGATCCATGGTCCTCTCTCATCATTGATGTTTCTATCTCTCTCTCCCTCTCCCTTCCTCTCCGAAATCAATAAAAATATATTTAAAAAATGAAAAGTGGCTTGTACTTTTTATTTGTTGAGTTTAGAGAAAGAGGTGATTGGGGGGGAGAAATATTGATTTGTTGTTCCACTTAGGCATTCGTTGCTTGCTTTCTCGGCTGTGCCCTGCCAAGGATTGAACCCACAACCTTGAGCTTCATGGCCAGGGCAGAATACATATTCAAGTGCACACAGAACATTTACCAAGATAAACCACATTCTGGGCAATAAAATAGGTCTTAGTACATTTGAAAGAATTCAAATTATACGAAGTTCCCTTTCTGACTACAAAGAATGAAATTAAAAATCCATAATAGAAAAACGTCGAGAAAACTCCCCAAATGTTTGGAAATTAAATAACACGCTACTAAAAATGCACAGCTGAAGGATAAATCCCAACTATTTTAAACTAAAAATGAAAATGCAACATAAACTTTGTGGACTGTACCTGAGGCAGTGCTTACAGGGGAATTTCTAGCAGTGAATGCTGGATGCAGAGGAGTGTCAAATCAATAGCCAAGATTCAACCTTAAGAAATCAGCACACGACCTTCCTCAACCCTCCTCCAAGGGCGTCTCCATGGGGAGAGATGTCCTCTTCTTGCCCCTCCCTGGAGCATGGAGTGGGGTCCCCCAAGGTCCCCCATAACTCCCTGTATATGTGTAAATCAATGGGATTTTAATGGCGGCCCCTGCCCCCCTGCCATTATCACTGTGTGATTGTCAGACTCTCCTGGCCCTCACTCTCTCCCCCTATTTATTTCACTCTTTTTTGGATTCCACCCTGAGCCCTCAGGATCCCTTCCAGATTCTTGTTTATAAACTCTTGTCCCTCTGTCCTGGGTTTGTATGTGAAACTTGCCTCAAATCCTTTGGAGTAAGAAAAAAAGAAAAGAAAAGAAAGAAATCAGCATAAAGAAGGATAGTAAGGATCGGAAATCAACCAAAGGAGAACCCAAATGGCGGCGGCGTATGTACTCGCCGCCTCCCCCATCCACATCACAACCACAAGTATAAAATACAGAACAACCATCATTCAACCCGCCGGAGAGCTGGCCGAATGGAAGTCCTACAACTAGAGAAGTAAAGAAGAAAGCGCATAGACACTGGTAGGAGGGGCAGAGGGGCAGAAGGAGCTGGTGCAGCACCACGTGTGGTGTTTAATTAGTAGGGAGATCGTATCTGCAGAGGCCACCCGTAAGGAGCAAGGGGTCCAGACCCACACCAGACCCCCAGCACAGGGTCCCACAGCTGGGAAGTCCCTATAATTACGGGCAGTAAAAACCAGCAGGGATGTGGCTGAGTGAGATGGAGGCCGCTACAATCCCAGGTGTCCCTCTTAAAGGGACTACACACAAACTTAGCCAGTCCTGCTTCTTCCAAGCTCCAGCACCAGGGGACCCCGATACATACAGGGAGGACTGTCTGGCATCAGGGCAGGAACTCAGGGGTGGCTCTCACCCAGATGGGGGTGCTCACAGGGATCACTGTTCCTGTGCTGGGACCTCCCCTGTTTCAGGCTGACTGGCAGCCTTATCTGAGTCTCAACCAGCCTGGAGCACACTATTTGCTCCGCCCTGGGGATTCCCTAACCACACCACATCCAATCTGTAGCTCCACCCAAGCTGTTTGCAGCAGCTTCTCCATATGAATAGCCTGTCCTGGCTCAGGCTTCAGATTTTGCTAAAATCTCTCAAACAAGCTGCAGCTGATAACAGCGTGCCCCAAACCCATCAATAAAAGGCCCAAGACCAGCACTAGCACCAGCCTGGCTTGCTTCACAGCTGGGCCTCACTTTTTACATGGCAGCTCTCCCATTGTCTTTGCAGCTAGTCCTCAGAGCCAATTGGCCTGGAGGTCAACTCCTCCCAGAGACACCAACAGCAATCAAGACTCAACTACAAGATTGTGCACACAGCCTGCACAGGTGCGCACCTAGAGTGCCCAGCTCAGGTGACGGGATGCTGAGCCAAAAAGCTAAAAGAGTTCATCACCACCAAACCAGTATTATATGAAATGTTGAAGGGTATTATTGAAGAAGGAGAGGGGAGGAGGAGGAGGAGGGAGAGGAGGAGAAATAGGAAGAGGGATAACAAATATGAATAAAATGGCAACAAACACATATCAACAATCTAATCTAAAAACCAAAATAAACAAACAAGTAATCTAATAAAGCCCTGATCGGTTTGGCTCAGCGGATAGAGCATCGGCCTTTGGACTCAAGGGTCCCGGGTTCGATTCTGGTCAGGGGCATGTTCCTTGGTTGCGGGCGCATCCCCAGTGGGGAGTGTGCAGGAGACAGCTGATTGAGGTTTCTAACTCTCTATCCCCCTCCCTTCCTCTCTGTAAAAAATCAATAAAATATATTTTTTAAAAAAAGAAACCTAATGAACAAAATAAACTGGTGAATAAAACAGAGTCAGGGGCATGGAAGCATAGAACAGACTGACGAATCTCAGAGGGAAGGGAAGTGGGAAGAGATTAACCAAAGATCTTACTTATGGACACAGTAAAGGGTGAAGGCCTGGGGTGGGGTGGGAACCAGGTAGGGAGGGAGTGGGGGGAGACCACACCTGTAATACTATCAACAATAAAGATTTAAAAAAAAAAATCAAGATAGCTTTAGCTTTTTTCCCAAAGATAACTTTTTAAAATATTAGATTTTTTTTTTAAAGTTAAATAATTTTTTAAAAAATGTTTTTGATTTTAGAGGGACAGGGAGCGGGAAAGAGAGATGGAAACATAGATGAGAGATAAACATGGATCAGCTGCTTCCTGCATGTCCCTACCAGGGCTAGAGCTCACAACCCCAGGCATGTGCCCTGTCCGGGAATCGAACTGTCATGAATTGACACTCAACCATTGAACCACACTGGCCGGGCAAAAGATAGCTTTTGAAAAAAATCAGTAATGGGTAATTATACATATATCTACTATCTGATAGAAATGTTCTGTCATGATTGTGGTGCTGGTTACACAACTGTACATACTTGCCCAAATTCATCAAATCCTATACTTAAAATTGAAGAACTTTACTGTATATAAACTATACCTCGATAAACCTGATGCAAAAGAATCCCACTGGATTTCAGGGAGCTGAGAAGGTGGGTGTGAGGAGAGACGCTAAGAACACATCCACAACTGAGGCACAGGGGAATGAAGCACAATGGTGGTAGCATCAGCAGAGGGGAGGAGAAAATGGGCAGAAATACAGCTCCAGAGACCTCAGAATGTAGTGCTGAGGAGAGGGGGCTGTCAGAGGCCACATGGCTTTAGTGTGGGGCTGCCAATGAGCTAGGGTAGGGGACAATCTGGGCCTCGCACAAGCCCTTCTTGGGAGGGGGTATTCCCAACCCCCTGGAAGAAGACCATGTCAGGTGTGTCTTCATTCTTCGGGGCAGGAAACAAAACGCGCCGGCATCTATGGAAATCAATGCACATGTGATGGTCAAGCTATCGGGGAAGGAGAATGGACCTCGAGGATGTCCCAGGATAGCAGAGCACTTGATCGTGAGTGTGAGTGAGACTGCTGGAGAGGAGCACTCAGGAGAGAAGGACCAGCTACTCAAGGATCTAAGAAGCTGGTATTTTGGGAGTACCTCGAGGTATGTACGCACACATACACATGTCACACTTTGCTAAATCATCTGAAGGTAAGATGCAGATACCTTGACATCTCAGCCTACATTTCTCAGCCTACATATCTCCCAAGGAACTTCTCTTAAAAAATAAATTTCCCCCTTTATTGATTTTTAGAGAGGAAAAGAGAAGGAGAGATAGAGAAACATCAATGAGAGAGAAACATCATCAATTTGCTACCTCCTGAACGCCCCGCTCAATGGGACTGAGCCTGTAACCCAGGCTTGTGCCTCGACCCGGAACTGAATCAGTGACCTCTTGGTTCATGGGTTAACGCTTAACCGCTGAGCCATATCAGCCTGGCATTTTTTTTTTTTTTAATGTATTAAAAAAAATTTTTTTACAGAGAGGAAAGGAGAGGGAGGTAGAGAGTTAGAAACATCAATGAGAGAGAGACATTGATCAGTTGCCTCCTGCACACTCCCTACTGGGGATGTGCCTGCAACCAAGGTACATGCCCTTGGTCGTAATCGAACCTGGGACCCTTGAGTCCGCAGGCCGACGCTCTATCCACTGAGCCAAACCAGTTAGGGCCAGCATGGCATTTCTTAAGGATATTCTTTTACACAATCACAGTGCCATCATCACACCCCAAAAATGTAATATTGATACAATATGACCTAAGATACAATCCATTTTCAAACTTCCTCAACTGTCCCAAACTGCCTTTGATGGAACTGTTGGATCTGTGAGGCACTGAGAATCATGTATTGCATTTGGTGGTCATGTCTCTCGAGTATTTTACAGAATTACAGAAGCCGGGCACATCTCAAGCATGATAGCCCTTTCCTCCTGTCTGTAATCAGACCTCACCTCTTTCAAGTGGGAGATTAACAGAATCACAAAATCCTAAAAAAAGTCAATCCTCTAGACCCTTTCACTCCACCACACTCTCCTTATCAACCGTACCCTCCTAAATACCATGATGGGTAGGGGTAGTGTAGGTGGCAGAACAAAACCCAAAGCCTCTAAAGGATTTGAGTCCTGCTTAGCTGCAGAAGTAGCCCCATAGCCAATTCCTTGCTGAGCCCCAGATCCTCTAAAACTCCAGGTTTTACATGAAGGCCTCATGTCAAGGGCCCAGTACCGAGGAAAAAGCACACAGGGACACACTCCCGACCATCACTCTTACCCCAGCACTGCAACACAGCCCTTCCTTTAGCTGTCCCACAGCAGATTTCATACCAGAAAACTTCCCCAAGCAGGTCCAACCATCACCACCATCACCTGGGTCTTCATGTGGAGATGAGCAAACTGATCTCCTGTGACCTGCTTGCTGGAGCTCTGCTCTTTGGAGCTCCTGGCACAGTGTGGGCATGCAGGTAGGTCCTGGGCAACTGACACCCCCCCCCCCCCCCCCCCCC
>PVJC01000133.1:0-97289 GCA_004026665.1 Murina feae | reverse complement strand
CCAGTCAAGGGCACATGCCTGGGTTGTAGGCTCGATCCCCAGTGTGGGGCAAGCAGGAGGCAGCCGATCAATGATTCTCATCATTACTGTTTCTATCTCTCCCGCTCTCATCCTCTCTGAGATCAATAAAAATATATTAAAAAACCAACAAACCAAGATGTTGGGAAGTAAAAGACAGCCACTCACCTCAGACCTGGTTTCCAGGAGACCCTGACCCCATTTATCCTCTGGATTATCTTTGAGAAGAAGAGCAAGGTCCCGAGAGGACAGAGCTGGGAAGGAGAAATGAGTCACGGGCTGTTCAGTCACAGCCCTCAGGTGCACTGAGGGAGCTAAAAACCACTCCACACCTGGCACCCAGGAGAATCAGAGGAGTCAGGAACCACCCCCGCAGGTGGGGTGGGGATCGAGCCCAGCATGTGGCATAATCTGATATAGAATCGGGGGTTAATTCTGCCACTCAGTGTCAGACACTCCAGTTAAGAAGGAAAACATTGTCATTTCCTTCTGCGCATCAGCACGCTCGACAGTGGGAACAAACGGCTGGGCACGGTGGCGGCAGAAGCCCGACTCTGCTGGGGCTCTGGGAAACCAGCCTGACCTCTCTCAGTCTCCTCAACTGCAAACCCACAGACCCACGGACTCCAAGAGCCTATTGTACCTGTCTCCGGGGGCTTTGGGGCGGGGGTATCCATAGTGGCCCTTGGCAGCGTCCCCGGGAGGCGTGGGCAGCTCTGCAGCTACCTGGACCCCAGACCAGGCCCGGAGGAGCGGCCTGGAGGGGAGCCCCGCGGGGTCGCGCACGCACTGCCGGCTACACGGTCACACAGGCCTTGCGCTCCGCTGCGGTCGGGGCCAGGCAGGCTTCGCTGGAGCCCCGCACCCCAGGCTGCGATCACACCCCATCGCCGCGCCACTCTCCTCCCGGGACCGCGCGCGGGGCCAGGCAGGCCTGGGGCTCAGCCACCTGGAGACAGAGGGCGCGGAGCGAGGCCGGCAGACGGACCCCTGAGCAGATGGACAGACTGACCGACGGACGTACGGATACGCAAGAGAGCCAACCTGCCTCCCACACAAGGACAACGACCATCACAAAGGAGTAGCCTCGGGTCCGCCGTGGGAAAGTGCGCCTGCGCGGACCGGACGCGAACTACAGTTTCCCGGAACCTTTGTACCATGCAGACTCCGCACTCCATTTCCCAGAGGGCGTCGGGGCTCCGGATAGCCCTGACGCCCGCCCTCCGAGTGGGTAGCACAGCCTTCTGGGCAATGTAGTTCCGGGGCCAGGCGCCCCGGCCCCGCCCTACTTACCCCCCCCCCCCCACACCTCCATTGCCATGGCCGTTTTTTGTTTCCTGGAGGTGTGAGCAGATTTGCAACCACCTGGCCCCCAGGCCAGACCCAGGAAAGCGAATCTTGCTCCTGGGGCTCAGGAACAGCACCCTCAGGGAAGGCCCGCGGGGTCATACACTCACTCCCGGCTGCTCAGTTACACTGGACCTGCGCTCCGCTGAGGTGCGGGCAGGCAGCTTAGCAGGAGCCCCGGATCCCAGACTGTGCTCACATCCCGCCGCCACGCCCCACGCAGCCCATCGCACGCTCTTCTTGTGCACCATGCGCGGGGCCCGTGGCTCAGCCACCTGGAGGCACCGGGCGTGGAGTGCGCCCAGCAGCGAGGCCCCGGGGCGAACGAACAGACCTAACAGACTGCTTCCCACAAAAGCAACAGCCACAAAGGAGCAGGGCGGCAGTCGCCACGGGAAGATGTGCCGGGACAGACCCGACGCAAACTACTGCCTCCGGAAGACTTTGCGCTTCGCTCTCCGCCTACTCCATTTCCCAGAGGGCGTTGGAGTACGAGAGCTGCTCTGACGTCTCGACCCAAAGCCTTCTGGGAAATGTAGTTTCGGTATCGGAAACCATGAGCTCTGGTCTCGCCCCCAAATGAAGTCGTTCCTAGAGAAAGGTGCCCTGAACGTGGGATTGTCCTTTACGTGTGGCTTTCCTATCTGTGTTGGCTCTGGCCCACTCCATCTTTGCAGGAAAGTCCCAGGTCCCCTCAGGATGCTAGAGGTGGAGAATGGGGCCGTTAAAGGTGTTTTCCAGGGGCCTCCGTAGGGATGCTGCCCGTTCTGGAGAGAGGTACTTTGGAACCCCCTATGCAGGGAGGAAGCGACAGCTCTTCTCTTAGACCAAGTGCCTCCAAGCTCTCTCTCTCTCTCAAATCAATAAATAAACATTTAAAAGACAGGTCATCACCTGAGCCCAAGCTGGTTTGGCTCAGTGGATAGAGCATTGGCCTGTGGACTGGTGGGTCCCAGGGTTGATTCTGGTCAAGGGCACATGCCCGGGTTGTGGGCTTGATCCCCAGTGAGGGGTGTGCAGGAGGCAGCTGATCAATGATTCTCTCTCATCATCGATATTTCTATCTCTCCCTTCCTCTCTGAAATCAATAAAAAATATATATATTTTTAAAAAGGCCATCTGCAGCTCAGGGTCCAGACAGCAGAGCATTCCGGAATAGACAGACCTGCTCTTTAGATCATAGGCCTCTCCCTGCCACTGCATGTCCTCTCAGCCTCTGTCACCTCTACTGCCCTTACCATCTCCTGGCCAGCAGTCTCATTCTGGGATCTGAGAGGGGGGAACACAGGCCAGGCAACAGAGGTTGCAAGAGGTGAAATGGGAAGGACTAACCCAGAACTGTATCCTGAGTAATGGCTCAAGCCAGACCTTCTGGCTTAGCCAGGTGAGGCCCTGCTATATGGCCTGTACTTTGGGAACCCAAAGGACACAGTAGTCATATCTACTCTAATAAAAGAGTAATATTGAAATTGACCGTTTCTATGGGAGGCCTAAGCCATGCCCACCAGCCAATCAGAGTGGCTGTATGCAAATTAACTCAGCCAATATGGAGGCCGGCAGCACAACTGCAGAGGCAGGTGCAGTGCAGGAGGCAGGGTGGGTAGGTTGGGTGGGGCAGGTGACAGGCCAGGGTGTGTGGGGTGTGTGGGGCACAATGGGCGGGTGGCGGGTGGTGTGTGTGGGGTGAGCGGGGCACGATGGGGGGGGGGCTGAGGGTTGGGCGGTACAGAGCAGGCTGAGGGACCTCCCGAGTGCACAATATATTGTGCACCGGCTCCTAGTGTATATATTATTTCAGAGAGGAAAGGAGAGGGAGAGAGTGATAGAAACATCAGTAATGAGAGAATTATTGATCGGCTGTCTCCTGCACACCTACTCCACTACTGGGGATCAAGCCCCAAACCCAGTTATGTGCCCTTGACGAGATCGAACCCGGAACTCTTCAGTCCACAGGCAGAGGCTCTATCCACTGAGCAAACCCAGCTAAGGCGCCTTCCCTTCTTAAGAGTTCAATGTCCAGGTCCAGGCCCTAGCCAAGCTGGCCTCATTCCCTCACTCTCCAAAGGCCCAGCCCGTCTAACACAACCTAATAGCTGTGTAATGGAGGAAATGAGTTCTTTGAGTTTTTCGGGGAAATAAGTTTCCCGAGGCTCCCAGGAGGATGGGGTTTCGTGGAAAGCTTTATTGATGATGTAACATTAAAGGGGTCCCCTCCAAGGTCCCATCTATGTCCACCTTTGCCTCTCCTGGCTCTCATAGCCACCTCTGCTGTCTGCAAATCCGGAGACTCTACCCAGCCCTCTCTCCACACTCCTGGCCTCCTTGTCAGTCCCTCCTGGGAATCTTAGGGGTCTCCTTCATTTCACAGAACAGAACTTAATTTGAGCTCAGAGAGGGCAGAGCCTACAGGTCACACAGCCTGGATCTCACAGGCTCAGGAGGGAATCCAGGACTTTTGTCAGCTGTATTTTAATTACTGGAGCAGAGGACAGGGGATGGTTAACGAGGCTCAAGGGATCAGCTGAGCCAGGTGCTGGAGGGCCCAGCTGGCCAGGTGACTCAGGAGGAATGGGGCCACCTGAGGGGTTGACAGAGAGCCAAGTTCTCACCTCCTCTGCACCTTCCAGAGAGACAGACTGTGATGAACAAATGAGTGAATGAATGAACTAATAAACAGAGGGGACCCAGGCCTCTTTACAGGGGTTGGGGCCAGGTCTGCCAATGAACAGGGTCCACAGCACCCCGCCGCCACCCCACACCCCCCCCACACACACACACACAAAGCTGCAGAGGCTAGGCCCCTGTAGGCCCTGAGATCCCAGTCCAGCCTGGATCTACACCAGGCCGTCCCCCTCCACAATTTGCTGGGGAGGCCTCATGGCACCCAAAGTCCTAACTAGCCCCTAGGGTGCAGTGAGAACAACATACTGGGTGGGGACACTGCCCACCAGGGGGGCCCACAGCGCACTGTCCATGGCCCTGCAATTGGCAGCATCGCATGTGTGAAGGCACCGGGCACTGGAGTGAGAAAGTGGTAGAGGGTGCAGTGGTGAAGGGCTCCTGTAGAAGATGGCAGAGACAGGAAAGGCAGCAGGGATGTACTGCCAGGTAGAGGCTCCTTCACCCAGCTACTCCTCCGTCCAACATCCAGCATGATTAGCATCACTGAGTACCACGTGACCCAGACCTGTGTGCAGGGACCCTTCAATGGATCCAGAGAGACAGAGAACAGAAAGCCAGTTAAACTGACTGTGAGAGATGCTGTGGGGAAGGGGCCTGGATTACCTGGTTGGTGTGAGGTGGTCAAGGAAGGTTGCCATGCAGACATGAGATGAATGAGATTGGCCTGGGGGTGGGGAGGGCATTCCTGCCAGGAGAACTGGCCTAAGCAGAGGCCCAGAGGGGTGAAGGTTACTGGGTTGGAGGAGGTTTAAAAAGTGTGCTTGAGCCCTGACTGGTTTGGCTCAGTGGATAGAGCCTGCGGACTGAAGGGTCCCAGGTTCGATTCTGGTCAAGGGCATGTACCTTGGTTTCAGGCACATCCCCAGTAGGAGGTGTGCAGGAGGCAGCTGATCGATGTTTCTCATCGATGTTTCTCTCTATCCCTCTCCTTTCCTCTCTGTAAAAAAAATCAATTAAAAATTATATATATATATATATATATATATATATATATATATATATATATATAGTGCGGCTGAACAGAGACAGTGTGAGAGTGTGAGATGGGCTGAGACCTCCAGCACCTCCTGAGCAGCTGAGACCCCTACAGAGTTGGAATGGAAGGAAATGTCCATGACAAGGATGGGTTTCTGCAGCTGTGTGGGCTGTAGGGGACAGAATGGGGAGATAGTAGTGGCCTGGATTATGCTATGGAAGGAGGTGGCTCTAGCCAGTGAGGAGGACTGCTGGGTCCATGACCACACCTGAGGTTGTGAGCTAGCATCCTGACTCTGGTCTCAGCACCTGGGCTTCTGCAGCTCTTGCTCCAAGCCCTGTCACCTCTGCCCAGAGGCTGGGAGGCTGGGGGAGGGGGGAAGCAATTCCAACACATGAAGCCTGCGCTGTGCGCCCCCCCCAAGGCCCCCTGGGGCTCTGCCACACCACACGGCTGTCGGCCTTGCCGGGGTTCTCCCGGCCCCAGGCAGGATCCCTGGAGGCCTCGGATGTCCCCACAGCGGTCCCCGGGGCTCTCTCCACCACGGTTGCTAGGCTGCGCACTGGGGCTTCTGCGAAGCCGGGCGCTCCAGTCGCTGGCGCTGGCGGCCACAGTGCGGATGGCGGCAGAGTCGGGGCGCCCGTGGGTCCAGGCTCGCAGAACGTACGGTGCAAGCGAGGCCCTGCGGCGCGGCGTGGACCGCCGGCGGGACCCTGGGCCCCAGCTCAATGGCCTGGGCCCTGAAGAAGCCCGCGCCCCAGGGCGCCTGGCTCGCCTGCGCGGCCAGCTCCGGGCTGAGACGGAGGCGCGGGCCAACGCTCCCCGGCTGGTGCGGCTGGTGGAGCGCGCGGGGGCCGCGGCCGGGGCCAGAGACGAGGGTGCGGGGGCGCCGGCAGACGCGCGCAGCCGAGGCTCTGTGTGCTCGGTGTGCGGGGAACCACGCGGCGGGGCCACCTACCCGGCCGGCGTCCTGGAGGTGAGCGAGCGGCGGCTGCAGGAGGGCCTGGCGGCCGTGCGTGCGGAGCTGGGAGCGGGGCTCGAGGCGCTGCGCATGGAGCTCCGGGCCGAACTGGAAGCCCTGCGCGCGCTGCTGCCGCCACCGCCACCGCCACCCGTCCGCCGCGAGCCCCGCGCCGCGCCCCGCGGCCCGGCCTTGCTGCGGGCGCTCGGCACCGTGAACGCCCTGGCCGCGGTCACCAGGCCCACGGACGATGCCTCGAACGGCCCCACGAATGGCCTCACGAACCAGGCCCCTGCTCGGAAGAACCTCAAGAAGACGCCGGTGCCCCCCGGGGCCCCGCCGGGTGGTGGGGATTGAGGGTGGCCGCATCGAGGTGAGCTGAGCGCAGTGCTGGAGGCCCCATTGGCAGAGGGGTGAGAGGACAGATCTGTCTCCTTGTGGACCTGGCTCAGTGCAGCCAGCGATAACTCTGGAGACCGAGTGCGGGCTGGAGGAGGCCTGGAGCCCCTTTTGGCCTTTGAGCTGGGGAATATTTGGTCCTGGGGTATGTCAGCCTCCAGGGAGAGCCAAGGGCCTGTGGCAGGTGGGACCCCTGGGGCTAGGAGGGGGTGCAGGTTTGTTTTTTTTCTTTAAGGGTTTGGGAAAAGGCCGGGCCTCCATGCACTGGGACACGGAGTGTGACCACACACCAAGCAGCAGACACCGGAGACACATGGGCTACTGGAACTGTCACCTGGACACAGCACCACTCAGTGTCACCTAGATACACAGCCACATTCCACAGGCACCAACTGCACAGGGGCCTGACTGGCCAGCTTCACGCTACTGACCACCAAACCCGGCCTCCCATAGGACAGCGTGGCTGCACAGAGGCAGCTGGTCAGCAGCAACGCCACCACTCTCTGCTTTGCTTTGGACAGTGACTCCTAGGACACATACCCCTTGATTAGCCTCCCACAGGCAGTCACAGCGTCTCTTCAGAAACTGTCATGTACACGCAGACTCCACAGGCTAAGCTCCTCAAGTGTCATCTGGGTGCAGCTGTCCCTGTCACCAGGACCCACCCACCCAGGGCAGCCTGCAGCCGAACATGGAACCAGCACTTCTCACCTCCTGGCTTCCAGGGAACGTTACCTGGAGTCTTCCTTTAACCGCTCAGTCACCTGGGGTCAATGCCTGCTCATTTTTGAAATAAAATGTGTAATCTTAGGCTTTAGCAGGTGGTGGTGTTTTAATCTATTTTATTCATTCATTCATTCCTTGCCTGAAGACATGTTTTTATTGACTTTTAGAAAGGAAAGAGAGGGAGAAATGTCCACATGTGACAGAAACATCTGGTTGCTTTCTGTCTGTGCCCCAACTGGGGATAGAACCAACCTAGGTAGGTGCCCTGACAGGGAACTGAACCCACAACCTTTTGGTGCACAGGATGATGCTCCAACCAGCCGAGCCACCTGGCCAGGGCAGGAGGTATGTTTGGAACTTAACGTTTCTCCTTTAATCTGACCAGGGACTCAGACATTGTGTAGGTTGCGAGTGGGGGGTGCTTCTCCCTCTGAGAGACCTGGGGGTTCTGGATGGAGCTCTGAAACTGGCTATGGTGGGGTAATGGAGGGTCGCTTAGGGGTCTCTCTTTTGTATGAATCACATGAAGGGATGGCCAGCCCATATGAGCAATGGTGGAAGCCCCCACTGTAGGTATGTGGCCATGTACCAGATCCCTCCGCCCTCTTTCCCTGTGGGGCAGTCTGCCTGCAGGTGACTATGTGCAGGGTGTGGTCTAGGACAGGGGGCTGGGGAGCGGGAATTCAGAATCCTGGTGCCCACCCTCCGAGTTTGCACACACCACCTGCAACCCTGTAAGGTGGGCGTGAAGCCAGGGAACATGGTGCGGCTGCTGTAGCGACTTGGCAGGAATGGGAAGCGTGGAGGCTGGTGCAGCCAGGCGGCTGTATATGTATTGGCCAGGTGGGTGTGGCTATAGACTTTTGATATGGGCCAGAGGGGTAGTGCCCAGGCGGGGCCAACAGCGGGGAAGAGGGAGCTCTGGGCTCACCAGGCTCTGATACTAGGGATGCATGCAAGTAACAATTGCCATTTCCTGGAGCTAAAAGCTTTATACAACTGCTCCCCCCCCCCCATTAACCCTCCCAGGAGTGAGAGCTATAAAGATGCCCCTTTACAGGGACCAGGAGTGACAAGGCAGGGCCACCAAGATGGAAATCCAAGGTAAAGGCACCTGGATCCTAGTGGCCTTGACTTGAGGGTCTGCACTGGGGAGGGAATAGGAGGATCTCCTACACTGGAGCAGCCTAGGACACCCCAAGACCAGATGTCCTCTGACCAGCCCTCACTGACCCAGTGTTTGATGGAGCTCGGCTTTACCTCCTTCGGAGGACCACTCTCAAAACAGATCTCCAGGAAGCCACAGCTGACCCCCTTGGGCCAGCCCAGGTCAGTGAGGGGACTGGGCTTCCTCAGCAGTTGTGGAGAGGACCCCAGGCTGGAGCCCGAGCCACAGTTCATTCTCCTGGAAAGTGAGGCTCTGATTTCTCCTTTCAGGGTGGCCAGGGGAGAAGGAAACTCGGTGTGCCCACAGGTGTGAGCGTGTGTGTGAGCGTGTGTGTGTGTGTGGTGGGGGATAGGTCTGCACCCTGCGCCTCTTTCCAATCTCCAGAGGGCTGGGCTCTTCCCACTTTGGGGAACCCGGGTGGGGTGGGGGTGTTGTACCCAGCAGAGCTGTCCTCGGTGCTGTCAGCACCCAGGGAGCCCAGGACAGCCTGCCATCCCACAGATGTGTTCAGGAAGGAGGGGCCTCCTCCTTGAAGTTCCTATCCTCTCCAAGGGACTCACTGGCTCCTTTCCTAACCCCAGCCATCCTGAGGCACTCTGGCCAGGAGGCTGGGTTAGGAAGATGAGTCCCCTGGTTGCCCTCTTGTCCCACATCACGTACTAGGACATTATTGAAAGGACCAGAGGGAAGAAGGGACATAGGGGTCTCAGCCCTAAGCCTGCCCTTCCCCATCTCCGCACCTGTGCCTTGGCTCCACCTTGGCCAGAGCCTCCCACTCCCAACACGAGTCACACCAAGGACTGACTACGCCTCTTCCAGAACGAATTTATTTGGCATTTGGATGAAATGGTTCTCACAGCATCTTAAGGATTAGTGCCAACCTAACCAAAATAAACCCAAACTAAAAACCCTTAGTGAAAGGAAAACATAAAAAACAGGCATTGAGACAATGTACAGATTTGACTCCCACCTCCATAGGCAGGTCAAGTGCTGGGGGAGGAGGCCCTCCCGAGACCTTAGCCTGTCCCTCTGGAGGCCCAGTATGCATCAGGTGGGGAGTCTTTCTCTCACAGGAACACAAGCGTCTCAGCCAGTGTTGGACCTGAACAGGAGGCCAAGGTCGGCCAGGCAGACCACAACTTTCCCTGATGCCCTCACAACCACCCTCAAGCAGAGCTCAGCTCTGGGAGACACAGTGGGCAGCAGGCAGCCTTCTGCCCAGCCCAAGAATGCCAGTAGGCTACACTCTGAGCCCACCCTCTGCAGCCCCCATGATCTGATTCTGGGCCCTCTCCTTAGTACTTCCTGCATGCCAGTCGCCAGCAATCTTTCGGTCCGCAAGTTCCCCAGTCCTACTCTCTAGCACCAGCCACTGCTCTGAATACACAACTGAGGCCTTGGCCAGAGACACTGGAATAAGGGGACCCAGTGTTGTGGGGCCATACCCTACAGGATTCTGCTGGGTGGTCATTTCAAAGTAGGCCCATTCAGGACCCTAATCCAGCCCCCACAAGGCTGTGACTGCTGCTCTGGAAACTGGCAGCCCTGTGTCTAGCACACATTGGAGGCACTACCCACTTCCTGCTTTGTTTTCAGCAGCCAGCATGGGCACATGTGCCCAGGATGTCCTTCTCCCTCTCGCAAGGGGAGCACACACTCTGGCTTCTGCGGGCCGAGTCCAAGGACAGGCAGTTCAGTGCCAAAACTCACATCCCTGGTCAGCCTTGTGGGTCAACTCAAGAACAAAATTGGTTTCCAACCGAAGTATGAGAATGTGCCTAGAACTGGGCTGAGCCTATGAGGTCTGTCGTCAGACCACCATGGACGCACCCTCTGAAAGCCACCTCTCCCTTGCTGCATGCAGGTACAGAAAGGCTGAGAGGGCCAGGAGCTGGGCGGCTGGGTTAGGAAGTTGAGCATGAGAACCTGCCTTAGAAGAGGCACAGACCCGGCCACGCCTCAGTGCCACCCAAGAGGCCATGTTGGCCCAGGAAATTAAAGACTGAGTTTTTGTGTACCATCACCACCTGCAAACACTTGGACAGATATGTACACACACACACACACACACACACGCAAAAAAGATCTAGACAGTCAATGTAGAAAAAATATGGATGTGCTAAAAAATCGCACAGAACCCGCTTAATCTCCAAACCTCAGAAATGCTAAAAGCCTGGTGTCAGGAGACAAGACCACTGCTCAGGAGTAGGCAACAGGGTCCCTCAGTCAAAAGGCCCCTGAGCAGGGCACCCAGCACCCTGTGCTAAGGACAGGAAGGTGGCATGCAGCCACCAGGCACTCAGCTCTAGTGGTGGTGGTGATGTGCAGGAAGTGGACTTTCAGGAGGTGGACACAGCCCAGGATGTTAATTTCAGCCACCCCTCCCCCCAATTAACCCTTTATGGCACAAAAGAGGGGGGTGGGGCAGGCCAGGTCCAGGGGCAAATTCAACAGGAGGGGGCTCCAGAGGGTAACAGGAGCTGGCTTAGCTTTCAAGCCCTAGTAGAGGGTCCAGGGCCAGGATACTCATGCATGGCTAAGGGCCTCAGCCCAGCTCCAGAGCTGCCTCCTGGTGGGCCATGCACAGTAATGCTAGGGAGAAATCCAACAGACTAGGGATAGGGATTTCTGCCACAGAACTGGGCTTTGCAGAGGCCCATTGGAAAGACAGAGTGGAGTTCAACCTCCTTCCACGTTCCCCTTTTTAGGGCTTGGGTACCAGAGCTAAGGCAAGGTCACCCTCAATGTTCAAGCTAGACCTGTGAGGAGCCATCCTCAGAGCAGCCATTGGAGCAGCTCTCAACGCTGTTTGCCCTGACGCGCTCACTGACCAGACAATCCTGACAGTCCACTAACACTGGTGCCGGAAGTGCTTCCTGGGCAGGGGCCAGCGAAGCACTGTGGCAGCTCTAGGGCTTGGTGGCTGGGCAGCAGGCTCCTCTGAACCAAAATGCTGCCATGAGCAAGCCCACCAGTCTGGTGTGGTTTGGCCTCCACCCAGGTCCGCAGTACCTTCTTTGTTCCCTACTTCTGAAACGTGTGGCATGAACAAACTGTCATTCTTCTGTCATTTAAAAAGAAAAAGACAGTGACCCAAAGCTATGCATGTATTTGAAGCCCTCAAGGAGACTCAGTGCAGGTGCTCTCTCCCTTGGGTGGCTGGCACAGTCTCTACACGCACGTGCACACCTACAGGGGAGAGTGTGCAGCAGTGCAGCCGAGTCCAGGCTCACATAGAGCCTTTCAAGTCTCCATGGGAATCAGTTTCCTTGACAGCAAACAGGTGCTCCATGCCCCTTGGGGCCATGAGCTGGGCATCCTCTACACCACGGTACTGAGGGAACTGCGATTGTGGCAGCCAACTCCTGGCAGTGCCTCTGTGGCTGGGGGCGTCTCACTCTGGGCTGGGTCGGGGGGCACGAGCAGGATGCTGCTGCTGTCGGTTGAGTCTTCCAGATCTGCCAGGGTGATCCCTGCGGAGGGCAGAGGCTGCTCCAGGCACCGGGGTGACACACCTTCACTGACACCATCCCCTGGGGTCGGCGGGCTGGCCTCTGCTGGCTCAAAAGCATCGTCATCTATAGGAGGAGACAGAGGGGTGTCAGCAGCGTGGTGGGTGGGCCTGGCACCAGGGAAGATGGAGGGAGACAGAACTGGGAAATGCTTATCTTGCTTGAATGTTCCCACTGAAGCTGTGGCTCTGCTGTGCTCACTCCTCACCCTTGCCACGGTCACAGCTATCATGGCGCAAGGTGCAGGGGGACAGTTATAAGCAAGCCCCAGTGTGTGGCTGGTACACACTTTGACAGAGTTAGGAGAATAAGGGTAGGGGATGAGGAAACCCTTTAAATTCAGTGGGGGTCGAACCAGGGACCTACATGACATCAGGGCATTACTGGGCTGTCGGTGAGCAGGTAAGAACAGTGCTCACAGCCCCCCGACCAGAAGCTGCAGCTGGAATGTGGGAACAAGAGCATGAGCGCCTGAGACTGGGCCTGGGCAGGCGGCTCGCAAGCTGTGCAGGTGTTTGCAGACAGCTCTCGCCTGCCAGCCGCTCTGCAGCAGCCCTTTCCTTGTGGTGTGCCTGCTCCTCACCACCACAGGCTCTCTCTCAGCCCAGGGCACGGGGCCCAGTCTGTCCCTCTGCTGGCCAACTCCCCATGGGCCCAGCAGTCCTGCTGCCCTGCCCTAGGACCACTTGCTCCCAGGCCACTGGTCCATGGATGCGCTGGGTCCCCAGCATCCCTGGTAGGAAGCTTGTTCTACCCTGGTCCCCTTGACAGCAGATGGCGACAACCTGTTCCTAGGGCTGGAGTTAAATCCAAGCTTCTCCTGCCCACACAGACCAGGCGAGGTGCTAGCCGACCAAATGAACAAACAGCACACATAACACAGCAGTGCCAGCCTCACAATGCCATCCTGCTGTGCTGTGTGGGTATGCAAAGAGCCAGCAGCCCTGGGGTGGGGCACTGCCTGCAATGTCTGGTGGGGGTATGTGTGAGTTATACAGGCAAGAGTAGGACATCTGCACTACACATCAGGGGCAAGGCTCCTGCAATCCCCTCTTTGTTGCACAGCCGTGGTAGGAACACACTCAGGTAACGGGCCCAACATCACCAAGCCAATGCTTGTTTCCATGTCACAAAACTGCTTTAGAACATGAAAAAATGCCACGGTGAGGTCTCTTCAGCTTACCACATGTGCATGTGTCTTTATAGCCCAGCAGTTGGCTCTGTGCCAGCCCTGTCTCCATGCCTGCCAATACCCGGTTCCCAGCTCTCCATAGAGCTAGGATTGGGTGTCCAAGAGCTGCTTGCTAATATGTGCTCCCAGGTGGAGGTAAGAGGCAGGGGTGACCAGTGACCATTGTCAGCAGTCACCTGCACCTGCACCCCTGGGAAGAGCCTGACAACCCACAGGTGGCAGTTCTACTTTAAAGGGAAAACCAGAGACAGCAACAGAAGACTGGGAGGAAGCAGAAATCACAGCCCTATGCGTTGGGGAGGACCTCTGAGACTCTGGCCCTGCAGGCGAGGTGGTTGGTGACAGGCTGCTCCCTCTCCCTGTGGGGGAAGCACCTGCAGGGTCGTAGAACACGCTGTCAGGGTTGATGGAGGCCTCATAGGGTGGCGGTGGGTCATCAGGCTGGTCAATGTCTGGGTACTTGTACGCAGTGTAGGGGGGCGGAGGATCATGGAAGTGGAAAGTCCCTCCTTCTCCATCATCAGAAAGGTGTAGCGGCGTGAGGCCTGTGCCGAACCCGTCTGGGCCGTAATCAAAGCCGGGGATCCTCCGGCCAAGGTTGAAGTGGTGCACTGGGCAACAGAAGTCAGAAACAAGCAACAGGGTCATGTCACCAGAAGATGCAGCATTTAGCTCCTGAGCCCTGCCTCCCACAGGACCAGGCCGTGCCCATGCCCCCCTCTCCCAGGCCAGACATTCTGACTGTCACACTTTTGTGCGTAGCTGCCCACCAGTCCTGACACTCACCTAGGCCTCCTTCCCCGTCAGTACACCCCTGCTCGTTACTCATGTGCAAGAGGTTTGCCTGCTGTGCTCCAGCCCTCACCACAACCCTCCAGTTTCTGGGTGTCTAGTCCATGATTGCCTTGAAGTTCTGCCCACCTTGAAACTCAGTGAGAACTGAGGAAGGTGGAAAACCTGGTTGGTCCACACTTCAGGCCTGATCTGGGCTCCCCAGGGACACCAAGACCCCTAATGGAAGCTAGTGAGGGCCTTCAGCATTCTTGCCACCTTGATTCTGAATCCTCTCTTGCCTGCCTGCACCTGTCCTGCCCTGCCCCACACAAGACTGGGGAGCCCAGGCTTGTTCACTGACACAAGGGATGATTTCAGCTCTACTGGGGGCATAGGCCACTGCAGGCAAATTGGGCTGAGAGTGAGTCGCACTCTCTAAGTTGCCTTATGTCCATGGGCATTTGCTGATTCCTTTTCCTAGTAGGAGGCCCACACTCAGGGCCTAGGGCAGACTGCTTCAGAGAGCAAGGGCAGGGAAGCGCAGTCAGTGGGCACTGGAGGTACGCCCCTCTTCCATGTGCCTGTGGACTCTGATTTCGGGTCCTGCAAAGAGCTCCTCTAGTGCCCCAGGTGTGCACTCAGCCCAGGAGCGGGTGGGTGGGTGGGACAGGGATGCCTTTCGGCACCCTCCATCATGTCCTCCACTTCCTCCCTGCACCCTCCTGCTTCCTGTGTCCCCATTCTCCCTGGGGACACAGCCAAGGGTAGGCCTGCACTGTAGCCATCATAGGCAGGGGCTGGGGCACTCACGGTTTGCTCCAATCAGGGACTCAATGCGCTCCCGGCGCCTCTGGCGTAGCCGGTGGACCATGAAAAGCAGCAGGGACAGGATGAGAAAGGAGGAGATGCAGCTAACAATGAGACGCATCCCACTGGCCATGGAGTCGAACAGGCTATTCCCATCTGTTAGAGGAGAAGGGAAAAACCCCGCTGCTCTCAGAAAAGGAGGTCCTGATCCCAGATGCTCAGTGCTATGAGAAGGCCATGGCCCTCTACCACACAACTATGTGGACAAAACAACTTACTTCCCGAAACCATCTTATGATGATACAAACAAGAAAGTTGAAAATCTTGATATATTTATATCAAGAATATATACATAAGGCTAATATGCTAAGTGTCCGACCATCCGCTATGACACACACTGATCACCAGGGGGCAGATGCTCAATGCAAGAGCTGCTGAGCTGCAGTGACTTGGCAGGGTGGTTCTTGGGTGATTTACCCCAAAACCAGAGAGGAGAGAGCCCGATTCCTCGTGGGGCCATGTGATTGCACCCTTGGGTTATGCTGTTGCTGGGGTACTGTTGACCCCGAATCTGGTTTACTGTGCACTTGTGTTTGCGTTCCACACCCTGTACGACAACAGCTTTGCAGAGTGCCCTCTCACACTCTGGAACCCCTTGGGGGATGTTGGAGAGCCGGCTTTGGCTCGATCCCCACAGGCCAGGCTGAGGGACCCCACCTGCTGGAGGGACTCCATTTATTCTGCAGACCCTGGGGAGGGACCGCAGGAGATTGGCTCCAGGGTGTCTTACTCAGTCCCACCTCACTGACCACCTTCTAATTACTATCCTTTCAATGTGCATGAATCTGTGCACTGGGTCACTAGTACCATAATAACACCACAGGAGAGAAGCAGCTCATGGCCAAGAAAAGCTTTTTAATATGAGATGGCGATGTTCCCCCCTACCCTCTGCCTGCATCAGGTGTCACGGGAGCTCATTTCTCTGATAAGAGAGGGGGCTTGCACCTCCCTCAGTCTTCACCAGAGGCCCGCATGCCCACTCATTCGTATTGCTGGGTGTGAGCGCCTGGAAGGCACAAAAGGAAGTTGATAGGAAGTGCCTAAAAGAACAGGACTGTACATCAGGCTGTAGCATCCAGCACTTCCCTGATTTCTCACAACCCTACAAAGGAGGAGAAATGTCCTATACAGAGGGAACTGAGGCTCAGTGGGGCAATGTGCCTGGCCCCAGTTCAGACCTGGGCTCCAGCCCCAACAGGGTGCTCCCAGAGACACACACAGAGATAAACCTGAGATGCGGCTGATCTGCTCACCCTGATCTTCTTTACCCTGGGCCAGAGTTGCTGCTTAAGGGAGGCTGAGGTCATGTCCCTGCTGTTGGCCAGCTCCATGGTGGAAGACCTGGTGTTCCACAACAGTTTCAGCAGAGCTGGAATCTGGACCGTACCCAAAATCTTTGGGCAGAGGCAGTGGGGTCTCAGGGCCCAGACAGCATCTCTGTGGAGGGCGCTGGCCTCACACTCCATCCTAGCATTCTTTTTTTAAAATTCCTTTTTACTGATTTCAGAGAGAGAGGAAGGAGTGAGACAGAAACATTGATGAGAGAGAAACATCGTTTGGCTATCTCCTGCACATCCCTTATTGGGGATCGAGCCAGCAACCCAGGTGCGTGTCCTAAATGGGAAATGAACCAGCGACCCCTGGGTGCATGGTATGACACTCAACCTACTAAGCCATACTGACCAGGTCAGCTTAGCATTATTATTACTATTATTATTATTACTATTATTTTAAATATGTATTTTATTTTTATTTAAAAAAAATATATATTTTATTGATTTTTTTACAGAGAGGAAGGGAGAGGTATAGAGAGTCAGAAACATCAATGAGAGAGAAACATCGGATCAGCTATCTCCTGCACACCTCCCACTGGGGATGTGCCTACAACCAAGGCATATGCCCTTGACCGAAATTGAACCTGGGACCTTTAAGTCCACAGGCTGACATTCTATCCACTGAGCCAAACCGGTTAGGGCTATTTTATTTTTTAAAAATGTATTTTTATTGTTTTTAGAGAGGAAAGAAGAGGTAGAGAAAGAAACATTAGTGATGCCCTAACTGGTTTGGCTTGGTGGATAGTGTCGGGCCTGCGGACTGAAGGGTCCCGGGTTCGGTTCCAGTCAAGGGCATGTACCTTGGTTGTGGGCACATCTCCAGTAGGAGGTATGCGGGAGGGCAGCTGATTGATGTTTCTCTCTCATCAATGTTTCTAATTCTCTATCTCATTCCCTTCCTCTCTGTAAAAAATCAATAAAATATATCTATCTAATCTAATAAAAGCGTAATATTGAAATTGACCATCCATTCGGGACGCCTAAGCCACGCCCACCAGCCAATCAGAGCGACTGTATGCAAATTAACCCAGCCAAGATGGAGGCTGCCACTCACGAAGCTGAGTAAACAGGCAGCGTCCCTTGCAGCAGGACTGAAACTGTTTGCGGCCGCCTGGGCTCTCCTGACTCCAGGCAAGAACATATTTGCAACAATGTCTCAATCACAGAAGCCTCAAGAGCTGAAGCAAACAGCAGGCCGGGGCTGACTACTAAGTGCAACATCGTTTCATTATAGAAGCCACGCTGAAGCAGAGAGGAGGTTTCATTAACTGCCTAGGCCTCGGCTTAAAGGAACAGTGTATCAATTATAGAAGATAAATAAACCCCAGGAACCTGCTTCCAGCCAGGCTTGCTGGGACGTTGGGTCAATGGGAGCTGTGGGCAGCCTGAAAGCCTGAAAGTGACCCTCAGCCCATCACCCAGGCTGGCCACACCCCGATGGGGTGAGAGACACCACTGGGGGGCTTGGCCAGCCTGCAAATAGCCATCAGCCCCTCACCCAGGCTGGTCAGGTACTCCAGTAGGGATCCAAAACCTGAAGGGACTGTGGGCAGCCTGAAAGCATCCCTCAGCCCATCACCCACGCTGGCCACACCCCAATGGGGTGAGGGTCCACACTGGGGGGCTTGGCCAGCCTGCAAACAGCCATCAGCCCCTCACCCAGGCTGACCACGCACGCCAGCAGGTGGACATCCCCAGAGGGGTCCCAGACTGCGAGATGGCACAGGCTGGGCTGAGGGACCTCCCGAGTGCACAAATTTTTGTGCACTGGGTCCCTAGTATATATATAAAAAAGAAACATTAGTGATGACAGTGAATCATTGATCAGCTGCCTCCTGCACATCCCCTACTGGGGACCAAGCCTGCAACCTGGGCATGTGCCCTGATATCCTGTACAACCCTGAACAGAGTAGTGAGAGTAGACACTCTTGCCTTGTTCTGGTGGCAGTACCTCTATCCTTGGGGAAGTGTGGACACTTCCCAGGAGAAGGCACTTGACCTGGAAGGCTGTCAGGAGCCTGCAAAAGCAAGGCTGAGGCAAGGGGCAGGGAAAGGCCCTGGCTATGCTGTTCTGGCTACAGGAGTGGCCTGTAGTAGCTCGGAGAACACCCAGATGTCCTGAGGGCCCTGGTCTCCTGAGAAGTCCTCAGGGTTGGGCAGGCTTCACAAGCCACTCAGCCCACAGACTGAACATTCCTGTATACCTACATCTGGTCATACATGGTCTCTGCACTCTCCACAGCCAACTGTGCACCTTTTGCTGAGCCTTAAGTAGCTTGACACTGATCTTCCCTCCTGACAGCAGCCTTCCTGACAACTCTCTGCAAAACACTGACAGCTCTCTGGAACACTTGCTGTTGTGGCTCTCATGTGCCAGCTTCAGTTCCCACCAGCACTAGGCAAACCAGCCTTTCATCCATGGGGGCCCCAGGGGATGGAAAGAGCTAAAGCACCACCCAAGCTGCTTTTCTGCAGGGCCTATGAGCCCAGGGCCTTTCACAAGTCTCTGCCCACGTCACTCTCGTACTGTGGCAGCCAAGACAGAAAACAAATTTATGCTTTTTGTTTACATTTCTCCTGAGATTGTGAACTCATACCGAGATGTCAACGCATTGGTGTGGTGAACCATCCAGCATACTATCTGAACTCTGATGTGTCCTAATGGTTCTACAGAGCAGGAGCCTCACCTGCTGGTCTTTTTTGAAAGTGGAAGAAATATCACCCAGAGACCATATGGTTGCATATGGTTGTTCACCTGCAAAGCGCCGCCTAGTGAGTAGTTTTATATTTAATATTTTTCTTAAAGATTCTAACAGCAAAAATTGATTACTGTTAAATAATGAAAACTGTCACTACCCACCACATCACCATACTCAGAAACAGGAAGAGCTCAAATTGGGATGTAAGTTGGAAGTCTTGCTCTTAGTTTTAAAAGGAGAGGAGAAAGATAGTTCTGAAGTCATCAATTACAGTTGATTTGTGAATATACAGCCACACTCAAGTTCAAGTTCATCAGTGAATACTTGTAACCTAAGAGCTAAAATGAGCCAACCTGAGAGACAGCTGTTAGAGAGGGCCGGGTTGTGTGAGAGACACATGTTCATTAGAGTATTTGCCCATCAAAGCCTGTGAGACAGCTCTGTGGGCAAATGCTGCCATCACTGCTATGCCAGGTGCTGTGGACTCACATCTCTCACAAGCCCTCGCCACCAAGGAAGCAGCGGGCCATGCAGCCTCTGGCCCTGAATGGGGAGGCTGACTTGTGACCCAGCATCAGTCTCACCTGGGTCCAGACACATGAACTTGCAGCACTCCTTGGGGTCCTTGCGGTACTGCTGGCAGCCCTGCGGCCGTTCGCAGAGGGCAGCCACGCACATCTCTGGCTCCCCTCCATGGCAGGTGCAGCTCAGGCACGGGTCATCTCCTTTGGGGGTGAAGTAGAGCCCTTCATCCACCACATTGTCCTTGATGTCAACACATGTTTGACCTGCATCAGACACACACAAACACAAAACGTAGGTTACCAGCAGAACCAGCCCCGAGTCTCTCCACAAACAGAGTTGGCAAGATCAACCTGAAGACCTCCCTCCTGTGAGTGCTGTTCAAGAGAGGTCACTACAGCACTCTGTTAGGACAAAGCACACCTGGCTAGGGCACACCTAGCTGCAAACCTAGACAGCTATAACAGAGGAGAGTGCCAGATAAGGGGAAAGCCCACGAAAGTTTCTGCTTTTACGATATCTAAGCCCTAGTTGGTGCGGTTCAGTGGATAGAACATCACCCTGTGGACTGAAGGGTCCAAGGTTTGATTCCGGTGAAGGGCACATGCCAGGTGGCAGGCTCAATCCCCAGCAGGGGGTGTGCAGAAGGCAGCCAATAAATGACTCTTTCATCATTGGTGTTTCTATCTTTATCTCTCTCTCTGAAATCAATAATAATAATAATAATAATAATAATAATAATAATAATAATGCAGTTTTGAGAGTTCCTCAATTCTAAGATGCATCTGCTGCACATATTAACCATTTTAAAATCAGAATGTATTTTGAATGAATCCCCCAAAAAAGCTGCTGCTACTGCTTGGGAAGACAGTCCATTCAGTCCATTACGGAAGCACACACAATAAACTCTGCAGAGAGAACCTGGGACTAGAAGAAGAGGAATGACCATGGTTAGAGTAAGGAGGAAGCTGAGAACTCAGAGCCTTAAGCTGGCAGATATTACAGATGCTTGGGAAAGGAACTAGGAATGAGGCGGAGGTGGTGTCCAAAGGGATGCATGCTCACTGAAAGACAAAGGGACATGAAAAGGAAGTTAGCGTCTGGCTCTAACTAGGGTAGAAATGTCTACAAAAAACTACAGAAATTCAACCACCATTGGTCTATGCCTCACATAAGACAAGACTGGAGTCAAATCTACACAACTCGAGTGCTTAAGAACTTCCAGGGCAAGAAATTCAGATAAAATTGTTTTCTGCTAGAATAGAGAATAAAAGAATGAGGAGAAATGAGAGAGCAATGACAGCAAAATGGGACACATCAAATGATCCACTATACACAAAATAAAAGGACCAACAGAAGAAGGGAGGAGAAGGAGTAGGAAAAAATATCTGAAGAGACAATGGCTGAAGACTTCTTAAATTAAAAATTTAAATCCTGTACATCTGAGAAGTGCAACAAACTTCAATAGGATCATTGCAAAGAGCTAATAGAGCAAAACAAACCCAATTCAAGACCACAAAATAAATTCTAACAAAGAAAAAAAAACACGTAATGTTATCTGACCACAGTATGATTAGCCACATTAGAGACTACTACCAAATATGGAATATAACCTGTGATTCACCTATGACAGTATGGCTTCCTAGAAGGAGGTAAACATAATGACTAGGTAGGGGCATCAGGAGGCTCCTTCTGGAGTGCTGACAACACTCCACATCCTGATCTGGGGAGTGGTTCCGTATGTGTACACATTAATAAAACTTGCACTTAATATTTACGCACTTTGTATATCTGCATGTATAGAAAAAAACTGAACCTTAAATGCCTCTTATTAGAGGAACTAAAAATTAAGAATCTAACTCTAGAACTCAGAAAAAGAAAATAATAAACCTAATGATAGTAAAAGGATGAACATTTGCAGCAGAAATGAATGGCATAGAAAACAGATGCAAAGCACTGAGAATCAATGACCACTCAAAGCTGGTTCTTTATAAAGATAAATCAAAGAGGCAAACAAGAGTGAGCAATACGGAAGGAAATATAAATAATATTGTAAGTCAAAAAGAGGTCATAATGACAGGCATATAAATGCCTCAAAAATGCAAAGAGATTGCTAAGAGAATTTTGTAGCAATGAGTTAGAAATTTTATATTGCATGGGCAATGCCCTAGATGAATATGATTTACCAAAACAAACTAAAATATAACTAGAAAACTTGAATACATTTAAATGATTTCTTTAATAATTTAAAGGAACTAAATCAATATGAAAAATCTGTATCCAAGACATATGTATATGCACACATGCGCACACATGCATGCACACACACACACCTTAGCTCTGTCCACTGAGATGTCGTAAAAGCAATGAGCATAATTAGTGCATAGTTCCTCCCTTGGAGAAAAGGCTAATTCCACAGAGTACAAAATTAACCTGAATGATAGGAACATGTCAAAAAGACAGCTTGTGAAATAAAAACCAATAGAACTCAAAGGAGAAATAGATAATTTCACAATTCTACTTGTGAACTTCAACACCTACCTCTCAACAATTGATAGAACTCCTAGACAGAACATTGGTAAAGATATAGAATATTTAAACACCACAATCAAACAATAGAATCTAATGCGCACACACACACACACTTGCTCTTCCCCTTTCACTCCCCACCCAACAGCAGAAGCCACATTTTTCTGAAGCATCCATAGCACATTCACCAAGACAGACTGTAACTGGAGACATAAAGCATATCTCAACAAATTTAAATAACTTATCACATAGAAATTATTCTCTGACCATAATGGAATCAAACTAGAAATCAATAACAGATAACAGGAAAATCTATAAGCAGACGGAAACTGAATGATGACCTGCCTTTGCCTCCCAGGTTGCATCTGGGCACGATTCCATCCCCCACTCATGGCAGAGGGAACTGCATGAGGCAAGGGAGCCCTTCCTTTGGTCAGCACAACCACATTGCTAGCCCCCCAAGCTGGAAAAGACCTTGATGTGGAAGTGCATGACAGAACTGACATAGGGACCAGCTGAAGAGGGGAAACGGTCCAGACAGGACAGAGAAGCAGAGTGAGGGGTCTCACAGAGACTTCAGGAGATGAGGGGGAGGTGACCAAAGGAGTCAGAGGCACCTAGACACCACAATATCTGGCAAGTCCTGTCACCATTCTCATTTAGTTTACTAACATCCAGGTCGGGAGGGCAGGATTTAGCACCTCTATCCTGGGAAAAGAGAAACAAGGGCCAGAAATGGCCATCGCTGCCAAGGTCCCAGAACTAAGTAGCTGGCCAGTCAGGTTCGTATCAGCCCTGGGTCCCAGCCCAGGCTCTAGCCCTCACCCCCAAGGCACCTGTGCACCTTCAGAGTAAGGTGTGAGGCAGGCACAACGCGCCTGCTGCCTGCCATAAAATGGTCAAGTCCACTCAAAGTTGACATCAAGGTCCAGAAATTAGAAAGCCACATTCTCACAAGAAGTACCATTCCTTCCAGCTCATTAAGGAGTCAAGTTCAAGGTGGCTTACTTCTTTTACAAAGAAACGAAGACTTCTCGTAGCAGTTCTCTGCATGCCAGCTGTGCAGGTCATGGTTACGGAGGGTGGGGAAGTGGAAGCATTGGAGCTGGGCACAGAACACATTATCACTTTCAGACATGGCCGAGGCGAAGATGGGGTCTGGGGGCAGGAAAACCTCTGAGGAACCTATAGGGGAGACAAAAAGGAGGGCTGGCCATTATTACAACATAATGTCAACATCCCAACCATGTGTAGTCTTCACAGGGACCGAGGCCCCCCCTAAAATGGACTATCAATCAAAGAGCTCATGGACCACCAAACGGAGCTCTGCTGCAGTTAAGGCATTAATTCACAGCCTCCCTTAGCTCCACGGAGAGCAGGGTTCAGCACTGGGCGATGGGGGCCATGCTCCGTAGGTCAGGGAGGCAAGCACATGAACAAACCCTACTGGGCTGAGAGCCCGAGTAGGACTATACTTAGCTGGGGATGTTTAAAGGCAGAACAACATGAAGAGTGAAGCAATCTTATATAATAAAAGGGTAATATGCAAAGTGACCCTAACAGCAGATTGAATGGGAATGACTAGTCACTATGACACACAATGACCACCAGGGGGCAGATTCTCAATGCAAAAGCTGCCCCTGGTGGTCAGTGCACTCCCACAGGAAAAGCTCTTCTGCTCAGGCACAAGTCAGGCTGATGGCTGCCAGTACAGCTGTGGTGGTGAGAGTCTCTCCTGCCTCCTCAGCAGCACTATCTCTGCTGGCAAGTGGACATCCCCCGAGGGCTCCTGGGCTGCTAGAGGGATGTCTGACTGCCAGCTTAGGCCCAATCACCCAGGGAGTGGGCCTAAGCCAGCAGGTGGTCATCCCCCGAGGGGTCCCGGACGGTGAGAGGGCACAGGCCGGGCTGAGGGACCCTCCCGAGTGCACAAACTTTTGTGCACTGGACCTCTAGTGGGTTATAACTCACACAAATGTGTGAGTTCATATGGATAAAAATGAACAAATAAATAAATAGGGGAGGAGAAAGTTCTCCTTTACAATAGAGTATTGACTGATAAACAGAGGACTAAAGAAGGAGCCCACTGCCTCTGCCATGAATGCATAATTTAGGCAGAAATGTGGCCCCTACACCCACTAGGAGCATCTGCTGGCCTGGTGAACTCCTGGAAGGCTTCCTGGGACCCACTCCTAGCTCTACTCAGCTATTGCATTCCAAGTTAGAAATCAGGCAATCAGATACCATGCTACTATTGCACCCCAGGGTAGGGTGCCGGGGTGTTGGGGGAGGGGGGCCATGAACCTTTAAGCCTCTTTTCTAAGTCCCATGAATCTAGCACAGTCTCCTGATCATTCTCCCTCAGATGTAACAAATATTGGCATGCCCTAATCCTGTAAACAGGTACTCAGGGGACACTGTGCAAAAACAAGTTGTCTTGTGGAGCTGACATTGGGGGGAGAGGGAGTAAACAGTGAAGACAGATTTTGAACAACAGAATAAGTGAAGTACACATGTCAGAAGGTCATGTCTGCTAGAGCAAAAAAAGCTGCAGCACAGAGGTGAAAGCAAATCTCAGAACAGACAATGGAGGAAGAGGGCTACACTGACATTCCTGACTGCTTGGGTTTGGTGGGTCTCTCGCCACCCAGAGGCTCTTTTGCTGGGACTCAAGGGACCCTGCATCCAGCCATAGTCATGGCTAAGATTTACTACAGCGATGCAGCAAGATACACCAGCAGCAAGAGAGAGTCAGTTCAGTTCTGCATCCTCCAGGCAGGAAGGTGCCATGGAGTGGGCCGCTGCCAGCACCCCTGCAATACATTTCTGCTAAGAAAAGCCTGGGTGCTGACCTCTGGCCCACTGCAATTCGACTTGCCAAGAGAAGCAGGTGTTCACTGTAAATCCCTGTTTGTGCTGTCTAGGCAGCCTGGCACAGCAGGCTCCACTGAATCCCTAAGCCCGTCCCAGACACTAGCCAGGGCCAGCCTGTCTACACTGCCTTCTCCTGCACCGCACTGTAATAAGCCTGAGCCAGGAAGCAGTGCCCAGGGAGGGCTTCAATGGGAACAAGGGTGACCCAGGGAAGAGAAGGTGAGAAGAGCAGGCATCTCTGTGGCTGAAGCAGGAGGCCGGAGCGTGGTGAAAGGGGATGGCGGAGGGAAAGGGCACTGCAGGCCTCAGCGAGGACAGTGTCTTTGCGCGAGGAGAGCCATAAACAGCTAGGGCAGAGGAGTAGAGGACTCTAGCACAGCCATGTGAGGAGACTGGGCTGCGTGGGGGTGGGAGTAAGGAGACCAGGCTGGCAGCGGTGGCTGCAGTAATTTAGGTGACTAATGGCAGATCTGGTGGCTGCAATCTGAAAACAAGTGATGAGATTTGGACACGTTTGAAAGGGGGTGAAGTATGAGAGGAGTCAGAGAGGATCCCTATGTCTCTGGCTCCAGCAAACTCCTCTATTTTAATTCTATCTGCCTGGCAGCTTTCCTTCAAGTTTTGGATTTCCAAACTTCTCTGTCCCAGAAAGCTTGAACTTCCCTTCCTGGCTCATGCCAGCTGCACACTTTGTACATTCATTTTTATGCCAATTAAAGTCCTCACCCGTAAAAGGAGAATGGTGAGTCTAAAAATCTGACCAAGTAAGAAGCAACCATGTGTTCCAGAAGACCCCAGCCTGGAAGAGGGCCTGCTGGTCATCAGAGCCTTCCCGTGATGTGGGACCCATTCCTCTCCATGTCCCCTGCATCAGGCACCACTGAGGAGCGGGGGTGGGGGAAGGAGAGGAGACCCTAGCAATATATCCTGTTCAGGATGGTATACCTCAATTTCATACTCACAACTCTTTTCAGAAGAGGCTTACACTTTTTTATTTAAATTTATTGATTTTTAGAAAGAAGAAGGGAGAGAAACATCGAATTGTTCTACTTATTTATGCATTCCCTGGTTGATACTTATGTCTTGATTGAGGACCAAACCTGCAACTTGGTATTTCGGAACAACACTCTAACCAACTGAACTACCCAGCCAGGGCCCAGAAAGGCTTACCTTTGAATGCTACCTCCCAGTGGCCTTCTAAGGAGCTGTTCCGGCTGGTGACGACATACTGGTAGCCAACCCACAACCTGCGAGAGGGCAGAAATGCAAGGAACCTTAGCATGGCAGCAGGAAAGCAGCCATTGATTGTGCATGAGTGTATTTTAATAGTTACACTGACCATTAAAGTACTGAGCCTCTAAAATGCTAATGACTTTTTAAAGTTTTTAAATACTTACTTTTAATAAAATACATTAATATTCTAAAGAATAAATTCACAGGTAAGAAAAAGTTTTATCTTGAGTGATTCCTGCCAAGACTTATTAATTGATCCAAGAAAGCTTTCAGCCTGGCCGGTGTGGTTTAGTGGTTGAGCATCAACCTAGAAACCAGTGGACACAGTTTGATTCCCGGTCAGGGTCATGCCCCGGTGTTGGGTGGATGCAGGAGGCAGCCGATCAATGATTCTCTCTCATCACTGAAGCTTCTCTCTCTCCCTCTCCCTTCCTCTCTGAAATCAATAAAAAATATATTAAAAACAAAACAAAAAGCCTTTCAAATTCTCAGCAAGGCCAACCTTATCTGTGATGGCCATAGAGCCCTATGAATACACTAAAGTAGCAGTCGCCAATCTTTTGGACCTCAAAGACCACCATACACTAAAGGCACAGAACAGTAGCTTTAAAGGAGTAAATTTTATGGCATATGAATTAATCTCAATAAAAACCAAACACCTTAAGTATACACTGCAGGGGTGGGTAAAAGCATGCTTAGGGCCTCCAGCTTGGTCACGTGCTCAGAGCCAGCTCGCCCAGGCCTGCCCAGAACACAAGTCCAGTACTGAGGGGGCAGTTGATTGCCACAGCCACCTGTTGAATGTGTGCCCCTCACCCAAGCCTTCCAGTCCAGCTCTGGAGATGCCTTCTGAAAGTCCACCATCACTGGGGGAGCCAGGGCATTGTGCCACTCTGCCCCTTCAGCCTACTGCCATGCACATGCCCACCTGAAGAAGACAGAATGCTTCCCTACCTACTGGGCTGAGCCCTCTTGCTTTTCCATGAACTTACAACCACCCTGTGAATTAGGAATTATTTTTCTCACCTGGCAGCTGCAGAAGAAAAAACAGCATGGTATCATGATGTGCCAATGTCACGGGATAGGACGGTAGAGCCCCAAACCCAGCTCAGATCTTAAAATGAAGGCTCTCTGTCCACTTGACATGGTCCTCTTGTTACTATGGCAGCCTGTGCCATTGCTGGGAGGAGGTACTGGCAGTCTGGCATGCTCTGCAATTCACATTCCTGCCCCCAGCAGTGTGGATAGGGCAGCATGAGGCTACACATCACAGGCCATAGCACATGCCTGCCCCCACAACCCGGGGCCTGGGAGATGCTGGCAGTTGGCCATTTTCCACACTTTCTCCTCAGTGCACGGAGCGTGGGGTCAAGAGCCAGGGTCTGGGGTTAGACTGCATGGGCTGGAACCCAGACACACCCCAGCTAGGGTGTGCCTGTGGTCACATGCTTGTCCACCTGGGCCTGTCTTTTTGCCCACTGGTCTCCTGTGGTTTCTGGGAGGACTGAGTGATCGAGTCCATTGAAAGCACTGAGCAGCGGGCCTGGCAAAGCCCATTATCTTGGAAGGAACTACCACCCACCTGTGCACCCCTTGTGCTGGGCCTAGAAAAGCCCACACTGAGCAGCCCCTCCTGACGCAGGCCGGGTCCCCTTACAGGTCAGCAGATGCAGCTGAACCTACAGAGGACCAACAGAAGAGACTGGCCCAAGGTGGCAACCCATCTCTGCCCTTTCAAGACCCCCCACCCCATCTCAATGCCCACTCTAAACCACTGAATCTCTATTTCCAGTGGGTGGAGCTGCTCTTCCCCAAAATGCTGGCTGCTGTCTATACCTTAGGACTGTCACAGCGGCCAAGAGGTCATGTGCTTGGTGGGCATTGGCCTAAACCCTGGCCCCTGGGTTCCCACCCAGTACTCACTTGTGCTGGTCCTGCCAAGCAAAACTTCGCTCTGGCTGGTCCCATTCTTGGGCCAGGACGAAACGCAGCTCCTGGTCGGTGGAGAAGGTGGCAAGGGAGCCATTGACGCGCTGGCAGGTCTGTGCAGCGTCCCAATAGTTCTCTCCACTCAGGTAGACCCTGTAGCAGCTGGCTGTGCCTTCATAGTGGTGCCACCCTGTCGGACACTTCCCTAGGAAACATGAAGGACAGAAGGGGAGTTGTCCCCCCAAATTAGGATCCTCACTCCAAAACAAAATTATATATGTTGCTCAGAAATCACCCTAGAGAAATGGGGAAACTGAGGCTCAAGAGGAAAATTTCTGCCCCTAAGGACAACGTACTTTGTGGCATATTCAAGTTTCTCTACAATACAGATGCAATCTAAAGTACACGCATATTCAGTGGTGAGTCTTCCCACTTGTATAAGGTCTTTAATTTACTTAGCGGTAAAAACTGACTGCTGGATTCTTTGGATAAGTGGATTTCATTCTCTGAGTAAGTCTGGTTGACAAGATGGCAGAACTGCCCACCCCAGCTCACTGCAAGGCCTGATAGGAGTGTGCAAGGAGGTTCCCTGCCCACTTTGCCCTCACTGCCCAAATGCTGGCTCTCTGGTCACCCTGCCAGCAAGTCCACAGCTTCTTGAGCCTACTCCTTGGTTCTCTGTTCACATAGGTGCTGGCTAGCATTCTCCTAAAACAAAAGCTCAGGAGATCATAGCTGGAAGGGCCACTGAGGTTGTGGGAGAACTCCTGCCTTCTACGGATGAGAAAATGAGGCCCAGGTGGTTCCATGGTGGGCAAAAGCCAAGTAGCCAGTTGAAGTCAGAGTCTCTGCTAGATGAGATGGGCCAGGTATCTTCTTGCCAGGTGGACCCACCCTGAAGGTGGCAAGGCTACATACCAAATGGCTGGCCTTGGGTAAGGGCAATGTCCTGTTCTACAGGATATATAACCTTCAAATGCCAGGGTACCTAACTCCTAACTAAAAATACACTGATGGGCCCTGCCTGGTTTGGCTCAGTGGATAGAGCGTTGGCCTGCAGACTGAAAGGTCCCAGGTTCAATTCCAGTCAAGGGCATGTACCTTGGTTGCAGGCACATCCCTAGTGGGGATTGTGCAGGAGGCAGCTGATCGATGTTTCTCTCTCATCGATGTTTCTAGCTCTCTGTCCCTCTCCCTTTCTATCTGTAAAAAATCAATAAAATATATATATAAAAGTACACTGATGGGCCCTAGCTGGTTTGGTTCAGGGAATAGAGCGTTAGCCTGCAGACCAAAGGGTCTGGGTTTGATTCTGGTCAAGGGCACATGCCTAGGCTGCGGGCTCAATCCCCAGCAGGGGGTGTGCAAGGAGGCAGCTGATCAATGATTTTCTCTTATCATTGACTAGGGGCCCGGTGCACAAAATTCGTGCACAGGGGGAGGGTAGGGGTCCTTCAGCCCAGCCTGCCTGCACTCACAGTCCAGAACCCCTCAGTGGATGTCCTATGATGGCCCTAGTCTGGTAAGCACCTTTTGTGTGTGTGTGTGTGTGTGTGTGTGTGTGTGTTAGTGTCGCCACATCTGAGGCCCCCAGCAGTCAGGACCAGGGAGCCTACCTCTTGGCCGAGTTAATTTGCATACAGCCAGTCCGATCGGCTGGTGGGCGTGGCTTAGGTGTCCAGAAGAAATGGTCAATTTCAGTATTATGCTTTTATTAGATGTTTCTCTCCATCTCTCTCTCCCTCCTTCTCCCTTCCTCTCTGAAATCAATAAAAATAGATATACATATGTGGGTTCTATCTGTCCCAGGTTAGAGGTGGGGACACCAAGGTGTGCAGAGGCTGAGCATCTCGACTGGTGACTGGTGAGTGTCAGCTCCAACTTCCATCTTGGCTCCTCATCCACATCTTGGAAGCCCTCTGGGGACAGAAGCCAGTGAGTGGGGGCGACAGAGAGAGGGAACATCTTTTTCTACCTGCTGAAATTTGTGGAATTATTCTCTAGGTAGATTACCTATTCAAAGAAAGTAGGTAAGAGATGAAAGGACAGTGCATGGAGCTGAGAGTCATGATTCCAGGGGCTGCCCATTGGCTGTGTGAGCTCTCAGAGGCTCAGTTTCCTTACTTGCCAAGCTTGCACTACATCCCTGTGACAATCCCTGGAGTTCACAGCTCAAAGCTGAAGGGACCTGAGTGTCTGTGTGGTGAGAAGAGTTTCTGCAGCCCAGTTCTGAAAGGCAGCCATCTTGTAAGCAGCTGGTTCCATAGCCTGAGTTGGTATCAAGGATTCACCAACTCTCAACCTGGATGGCCTTGGCTGGGTCACCATGTAGTCTGTTACCACAGGAGGATTATGCCAGACTGCCCTGAAGGGTGTTTTAAAAGACACATTGTATCCCTCGCACAGCCAAGTGGCACCGGGAGAGCCAGGGAACATATAGGGTTATGAGGCTTTAATCACAAACAGGGCAGGTCTGCAACTTACTGCTGAAGCGAACAGGCTGCGCCACATTTACTGCGTGGAAATGCGTGGGGTCGCCACCTCGGGCCCGCCCCTGCCTCGGATCCACAGCTTCCTTCCCATGGTAAGGTCGAGAATCCCCAGTCACTTCTGAAAGCAAAAAGAGAAGTGGACTGTAAACACTGCTCTCACAGCAGAGTAGGTAGACTACTTGAGGCTGGGAGACCAAATGCATATATTACATTTATTCAAGTTTTCTTAAGAACTCTATAAAATGTTGTATCAAATGGGTTATATGCACATCTTACTAAAATTATTCCTTAGCAGTCTTCATTTTTTTTACTACTATCATGAAATGAGGTTTTCCTTTCACTGTATTTTCTAACAGGCTACTGCTGGCAAAGCATAGGGTCAGCCATTCCTGCTGCAAATCCCTCAGTAGCTCTAGCCCAAGCATGCCAAACTCATGGCCAGCGGGCTGCATGCCTCGTTTAACCATGCTTGCTCTAGCCCCTTGGGGTTTGTTCCAGAGCATAGGCTGCCCTCCTGCCCTGACTGCCTGGGAGCCTCCCCTGGGAATATGAAGGGGGAATCCCTGTGTGTAATCTTTGGCAAGGGGCAGGGCATGGCATGGGGGGTGAAGGAACGTGGTGCGTCTAGGGCAAGTGGTTGGAAGGTTGAGGTGGTGTCTCACAAACCCACCTTCCCAGACTGGCTAGCAATTAGCCCCACTAACTAAAGCTTCTCCAGCCATCTGGTTCTGCTATTATTACAGACTCTGATATTGTTTTTATTTAATAAATAATCTATTTTTTCTCATTATAAAATAAACTAGAGGCCCAGTGCATGAAATTCTTGCACGGGGGTTGAGGGGAGGGTATGTTCCCCTCAGCCTGACTTGCACCCTCTTCAATCTGGGAGCCCTCAGGGGATGTCCTACTGATGGCTTAGGCCCGCTCGTGGTTCCAAGCAGGCCATGCTGGGTGCTGCCTGTAGGCAGCACTTGCCTGCTCTTGGGTGGCTGTGGCGACGGCCAAGCAGGCCATGCTGGGAGCTGCCTCCTACTGAGGCAATAAGGTTAATTTGCATACTCATTCCTGATTGGCTAGTGAGTGTAGTGGAGGGATGGTCAACTTACATGTTTCTCTTTTATTATATAGGATATTCAATGCAAAATATTTGAAAAATACATTTGAAAAGACAAAGATATTAACCCATTACTATGTTAGAGCCCATCCTTCAGTCTCTCTCTCTCTTTTTTTTTACATAAATCCTTAAAACTCTATTTTAGGATTTGCTTTGTAAGTTTAAGACTATAAACAGCTTCCCATATTCTGAAGACCATTTTTAATGGCTATATGGTATTCTGTGAATGAATTTCTTTAATTACCACCATCTCTTATGGTGGAAAATTTAGGTTGTTTGCATTCTTCCAATACTCTAAGAAGGCTTGCACTGAACGACTTGTATATAAATCTGTTTGTGCCTGATTATTTTCTTCTGAGACCCTGAGAAGTTATTAGCCCTACCAGATTTGGTTCTCTCCCCCACTAAGTATTGAAGAGAGTATTTCCAGCTCCTTCTCAGGCATAGGATGGTGTCCTTTGCCAATCATTCTAAAATATAAAATGTGCTACCGGTGTCTGAGATAGGCTCAACATAAAGCAAAGACCTCAAAGAAAAAGCATCTTCAAGGCCTTGGAGTGATCTCATCATCAACAACCACCACCTCATTTGCTGCAGCAGGTGGAAGGTGGCCTGAGGCTGCAGCTGCTCTCTTCCAACACCCAGCCCTCGGGGCCACTGGCACCATCTCTCTAGGACTGAAGTGGCCCATGCACACACCGTGAGCAACACTGCTACCGGGAGGAGACTGACAGTTCTGGCACAGGGACAGTGCTACAAAGCCCTACTCCTCCTTTCTCCAGGCAGGTGGAGGATGCACAAGATCCACAGTGCCTCCTGAGGGAGGGTGGATTTATGATCGGGAGATGAGGGAAGGGAACAGAAGGGCTTCCCAGCAGGGGGCACAGCTTGGGCAAAGGCAGGCATGTCTGGGACAGGCTTCAGGACAAGCTTGAGTGTGGTAGAAGCACGCACCTAAATTTCACATCTCCCTTCTGTCTGCTCAAATGAGCAAGACCTGTGATTCCACTTTACATCTTGGCCTCTTCCCCAGACCAAGAACAGCATCTGGTCTATGACAGGCCACAATGCTCACAGACAGATGGATCCAGGACAGCGATGTTCAATCCTTTCCATCTCATGCCATACATAAACTAATTATTGAAATTCTGTGGCATAACAAGAAATATATATATTTTTTACCCACCTGACTAAAAAAATATATATAATTTTGATTCATTCATACCAGATGGCTTTTGTTGTATTGATTGCTGTCATTTTTTTTTCTTTATAGCAAAGATGGAGATGTACTGAAGAACAAGTACAGACTCCTATGTGGGGAGAGGGAAAGAGTCCCACAGAATGGACTCCCACGTGGGGAGGGGGAAAGGGTCCCCGCTGTCATTTTTAAATTTGACAATCTAAGGGAAAAGAGGTCAGTGCCCCTGACTAAATATTCCATGCTTTAAAATTCTCACAGTACCGGTTGAAAATAGCTGATCTAGGACATGGGGGAAGAGAAAGAAAGGTAAGTGTTCTGCTGGGTTACACAGGTACTGACCATCACCAGGCAGCCTGGATGCTGACTGTGCAGAAGAAAGGCCTTCTGCAGCATGGAGGTGAAGGGGCAACAGGTGAAATAGTTAAGGACAGAAAACCTGGTAGTGATGGAGGAAGCTATTTTGTGCAGAGCAGGCTTCTCCAAAGTTCAGGACGCAATTTTGAGCCCTTCTCTTTTCTATCATTTCTCTTCCTACCCAAATGCCCACATCCGTCTCCTCATTACTCATTTATTCAGTGCCCATTACATGCTGCCAAGGAAACCTGCCAGCACAGACATGGGCCTTTGCCAGCAAGAAGGAGAAGGGCTTGGCTAAAGAGGTGAGGGCGGTGGGGTAGGGTGCAGAGCACAGGATCAGCATCCTTACAGACTTATCAGGACCCCTTTGACAATAAAGAATTTGCTTCTGAGACGTGCTGTTTCCCCATTAGGGCCAGCTGGAGGGTGTGCAGCTCTTACAGCTGAGCCAATTCATGTGCAGCTATGCAGACACCCCTGCATCCCCTCTCTACCTAGTGTGCCAAGCATGGGCAGTGAACAAAAGAGAATGATCCTGTCCCTGCTTAGTGATAAGACATGCTCTCCTCAGACTTTCTCTTCCATCCAACAACTGGCCGGGACTGGGACTGTCTTCCATCCAACAACTGGCCGGGACTGGAACTGTGACGGGGCCCAAGCCCAGGCCTGCAGTCCGGGAAAGAGTGCTCCCTGCACCACAGACTGCCACTTGTGTTCTTCTCTCCTAAGATGTCCTCACCAGAACTCCAGAGTAGCTCTGCCCATCAAAGACTGAATGGGAGCCCTAACTGGTTTGGCTTAGTGGATAGAGCGTCGGCCTGCGGACTGAAGGGTCCCAGGTTCGATTCCGGTCAGGGGCATGTACCTTGGTTGTGGGCACATCCCCAGGTGGGGGTGTGCAGGAGGCACCTAATCGATGTTTCTCTCACTGATGTTTCTAACTCTCTATCCCTCTCCCTTCCTCTCTATGAAAAATCAATAAAATATATTTTTTTAAAAAAAGGCTGAATGGGAGCCCACAGAAGGAGATGTGAAGAGGGAAATGTTTTACAGATGGGAAAGCAGGCTCAGAGTGTTATGAGACTTGCTTCAGAGCAGAAGTGGAACACAGGGCCCTCCTCCTCCAAGTTCATAGGACCTGAGTCATCCTGTCTCACAACCTGGCCACCTGAAGCCTCTCTCCACCTGATCCCCTGGGCAGCTGCCTCCTCTCCAGGCTTTTAGATCCACCAGACTTTCTGCTTCCCAAGCACGTCACAAGGGAAAGCTGGGCGGCTGCTCAAGAGCTTCAAGTCCAATAGAGAAATTGAGTCAGAGCAGATACTGGCATGCTTGCTTCCCAATAGCAGTTGGCCAGAAATGAGTATTATATGTAAACTAGAGGCCTGATGCATGAAATTCGTGCAAGAGTAGGCCTTCGTTCCCCATGCTGCCAGCACCGGCTTCCTCTGGCACCCGGGACCCAGGCTTCCCTCACAGTCCTGGCTTCGTCCCGAAAGTTGTTGGTCTAATTAGCATGTTATGCTTTTACTATTATAGATAAAATACAAAATATGAGTGATTCTAATTTGTGTTTCTAGAACTTGAACAAATATATTAGGTCCAGAGGAGCTTATAACTTCTCTGAATGGAGAGAGCAAGACTGACTAGAGCCTCTTCAGCACAAACATCACTTTCCTTAAAACAGGTTTAAAGTCATGGAAAAAAATCAGATGTTACTCAGTAAGTCAAGTAACACTTACTAGTACTTACCAAAACAGATTTCTAATATAAAAGAGCCTAAAATATGTATTCTGCTGTTGTTGGGTGATCCTGTAAGTCCCCAAGGCTCTGTTCACATTCTTTTCTTTTTTTTTTTTTAATTGATTTTTTACAGAGAGGAAGGGAGAGGAGAGGGATAGGGAGTTATAAACATCGATGAGAGAAAAACATCGATTAGGTGCTTCCTGCACACCCCCTACTGGGAATGTGTTCACAACCAAGGTACATGCCCTAGACTGGAATCGAACCTGGGACCCCTCAGTCCACCGGCCGACGCTCTATCCACTGAGCCAAACCAGTTAGTGCTGTTCACATTCTTTATTGCTACCTTTTGATAAAGGGAAGATCTTAGGTGTTCTATATTATTTTCTAGAAGCTTTTCTTTAACTTGAAACCAATTTTCCTGTATGTTGTACATTACAGATTCAATTTCCTTCTTTTCCGACTGTCACAGCACTACATACTGAGGAATCTAACCTTCGCCCCGTGACATGTAATTCCACCTCTGCCATATATCATGTTTCTGGCAGCTCTTCTGTTCTATTGGCCAATTCATGCTACCCGGAGCCAACTGTAAAGTAAACCTTGACACTGAGGTAAGGGAAGTGCTCACTCCTTACTCTTCTTCAAAGTGCCCTAACAATATCAGGACATTATTCTTCCAAACCTTTTAGAACTGACTTGCCACATTTCCCAAAAACCCTTTGGAGATGGATGCACTGAGTCCACAGATCAATATAAGAACAGGCAGTTTTAACACATTAAGTCTTCCTAGCCAAGAACATCCTGCTTCAAGTCTTCCTCCTGTTTGCTCTAGCTCTGTGGCTGCCTGCCGCTACCTTGGCTGGGTTAATTTGCATACAGCCGCTCTGATTGGCTGGTGGGCGTGGCTTGGCTGGTGGGCATGGCTTGGATGTAATGGAGTGAGGTTCAATTTGCATATTACTCTTTTATTAGATTATATGGTTGTTAGGAGAACAGAAACCATGCCAGCTATTTCAAACACAAAGGGGTTTAATACAGGGAAGCAATGCTTTAGAAACAACTGAAAAAGTTAAAGATTTGTGTCAAGTGGGCCACCTGTAACTGTCTATGTTACCACTGCAGCTACATCTAGAGAATCAGAAAGCTACTGTTGCCACCCACAGGAGAGGAAACTGCAAAAAAGTGCTGCCAGACCACAGCTGCCCTGAAGCCTTGAGATAGTGAGGGATGTGGAAGCCACTGCACTCACTCACCTCGGTCTAAGCCACACATCTACGTCAGAGCCAGAGGAAGGATTCTTCTACCTACCTCTCTCCCACTTTCTAAATTTCAAGGGAAGGATCTCATGGGCAAATGATACCCAGAAGCCTACTGGCAGGGGGTCTGAGCCTTCCCAACCCCAAAAGGCAGGGAATGTACTACTGAATGACCATCCTATATCTAGCATACTACCCATTTTCTATCTTACAAAACCACACTGAAATTATGATCTACTGCTACATCTTCCATTTTCTTTGTCGCTGTGGCCTTACATCTTACTAGAGGCCTGGTGCACGAAGTTCATGCATGGGGGAGAGGGAGGTGTCCCTCAGCCCAGCCTGCACCCTCTCTAACCTGGGACCCCTTGGAGGATGTCTGACTGCCAGTTTAGGCCCAATCCTTATGGGCCTGATTGATGCCTAACTGCTCCCCTGCCAGCCCAGTCACCCCCAACTGCCCTCCCCTGCAGGCCTGGTCCCCCCGCAACTGCCCTCCCCTGCCAACTCAGTTACCCCCAACTGCCCTCCCCTACAGGCCTGGTCCTCCCCAACTGCCCTCCCCTGCCGGTCCGGTCGCCCCCGATTGCCCTCCCCTGCAGGCTTGGTCGCCCCTAACTGCCCTCTCCTGTTGGTCTGATTACCCACAATTGCCCTCCACTGCTGGCCATCTTGTGTGAGGGCATGACAGATGATTTGCATATTACCTATTTATTATATAGTATTGTAATTTTAGCAGGCTTTTAGCACAGCAATGAAATAATCTAGTGCGGTCACTCCAGAAGTCCATGTTCAAAAGCAAAGTGATTGCCCTAACCTGTTTGGCTCAGTGGATAGAGCATCAGCCTGTGGACTAAAGGGTCCCAGGTTCAATTCTGGTCAAGGGCATGTACCTTGGTTGTGGGCACATCCCCAGTAGGGGGTGTGCAGGAGGCAGCTGATCGATGTTTCTAACTCTCTATCCCTCTCCCTTCCTCTCTGTAAAAAAATCAATAAAATATTTTTTTTTTAAAGCAAACTGATTAAACTCTAGCTGGAGTGGCTGGCCAGTCATGAGTTTGACATGCTTGGCCTAGAACATGCCATCTACTCAGAATTCTGGGCTCTGTAGGATAGACTTTATTTTTCTATCTGGGGAGAAAATACAGGAACCTATGTAACTTCAACACTTACAGTGAGCAGACTTGTAATCCTTTTTGCCAACCATGTAACCCAAAAGAGAGATTAGATCTAGTTCCGGCCTTTAGCAAGTTCACAGAGCATTGATAGATAAAGCTGAACCATAAGAGTGTCTATCATTGTTTCCAATATCTATAACAGGGCAGTTATTACACATAACCTTCAAAGTTAAGCCAAAAGGTGCTTTGAAAACACCAGATAAACCATGCTCCCATTTTAAAGCAAGCCAAGAATCATTTGGTTCTTTGTTCAGAAAACTCTCTAGTAGGCTGGATGTGAAGCCTCACCCCTTAAGTCACACCAGGGGAAGCTCCCAGGCACAATCACCAGTCCTCACCAGGCTGACCAAGCATACAGGAAATTCTCAAACACTGGGAAGTTCACTATCTGGGCTGTGACCCAAGGAATGACCAGATGGTCTCCCAGACACAAAGCTATCCCAGAGGCTCCTAAACTAGCCACCGCCATTCAAATTCTCATTTGGAAAGGTAGGTGCCTCAACCATAGACATGCTCATCTAATGAAGGAAGAACAGGCGTTAAGGGATAATTAAAAAATGAGTCCTGCACTAGCCAGTTTGGCTCAGTGAATAGAGCATAGGCCTGTGGACTGAAGGGTCCCAGGTTTGATTCCTGTCAAAGGCACATGCCTGGGTTGTGGGCTTGATCTCCAGTAGGGGGCGTGCAAAAGGCAGCTGATCCATGATTCTCTGTCATCATTGATGTTTCTATCTCTCCTTCTCTGAAATCAATAAAAATATATATTTTTTAAAAAGAAATAATTATTTTTAAAAATGGGTCTCTTTACAGGGGTCATTTTTATAGACAAACTAGGAGCCCAGCGCACAATAATTTGTGCACTCGGGGTGGGGGGGGGTCCTTCAGCCCAGCCTGTGCCCTCTCACAGTCTGGGACCCCTCAGGAGATGTCCACCTGCTGGCATGCCTGGCCAGCCAGGGTGAAGGGCTGATGGCAGTTTGCAGGCTGGCCAAGCCCACCTCACCACCTGCGCCACACCCGTCTCCATGGCTGCCGGCCTCCATCTTGGCTGAGTTAATTTGCATACAGCCACTCTGATTGGCTAGTGGGCATGGCTTAGGTGTCTGGGAGAGATGGTTAATTTCAATATTGCTCTTTTATTAGAGCAGATACAGTCCAAACAGGCCACCTCTATTTCTTGTTTTGGAACCATCCCTCAATGAACTGTCCCAAGCTCAAATGTCAAATTCTAATTGATGTCCCACCTGATCCCCTAGTTGAGTTTTTTTTCAGCACCTGGTCTATAAGAATTACAAGACTTCTTTCATTTACTGAATGCTGAAAAGGACCTCTTCCTACCGAGGAAGAAGACAGGTTTCCCACCCTCAGGGAACTCAGTCTGTAAGGAGAGATCAAGCATGGGCACAAGTGATGTAAGAATTACCAGCTGTTCTATGTGCTGCCAGAGAGGGATAGAGCAGGTATTAGTAGAAGCCAACCTACAGCCATGGAGCCCATGGATGCCTTCTTGTTGTGGAATCATCTAGCCAAGCCTTGAAGGATAGACAGGATCTGTCCACACAGAAACAAACGAAGAGGATTCCAGAAAAAAAGAAAGGTATAAACAAAGCATGTGGCTAGGAAATTCTTTATTTTTTTTAATTGATTTCAGAGAAAAAGAAAGAGTGAGAGATGGAAACATCTATGATGAGAGAGAATCACTGATCGGCTGCCTCCTGCACACCCTACACTGAGGATTGAGCCCACAACCTGGGCATATGACCTGACTGGGAATTGGACCTTCTGGTTCACAGGTTGATGCTCAACCACTGAGCACACTGGCCAGGCTAGAAAATTCTTAATGGCACGGGCACAGGAAATGGCCTAGCTGAGTCACAGAAGGGAAAATGATAAATTGGATTGGCAAAAAAAACAAACAAGCCAGATTGTGAAGAAATTTGAGTGTGAGGCCGAAGAGTTTAGGTCTGAGATTCCTTCTTCTTAGGGCTTTTATCAGAACCACCCAGGTCTTAAACATATTACCATGTATATGTGTGTGTGTGTCTCTCTCTCACATGTTCATGCAGGAGTATATACAAGCCACTCCACTGTTCATCCTAACCAAGTTGGGAGCCCAGGCTGTGGTGAACACCATTATTCATAGGTGTTATATTCGTTGAAGGTACTGGAACAGAAACCAGGTGGAGAACCAACAATTTAGACTCTCTGTGGCATTCTGTCTTTGTGAACACACACATCATCAGGAGAAAGATTACTTGTGACTGAGTGAGTAGGACAGATAGGCAGAGCCAAGGCCAGTCTAAGTGACCCTTGTCAGGATTCTAGCTAAGTCTCACACCCACTTCCAAAACGGGGCAAGAGGGAGGAGGAAAAGCCACCATACTTCAGGCGCTGCTCTCAGGGCCAGCAGCACCTCCCAAAATGTGGCATCATGGGCATCTCTCTTGCCTCACAACGCTCACCTTGCCATCTTAAAACTTCTGAGATCTACCTGTGTTAGGCATCTATTTTTTATTAAAATTTTTTTTATTTTTTATTTTTTTTAAATACATTTTATTGATTTTTCACAGAGAGGAATGGAGAGGGATAGAGAGCTAGAAACATCGATGAGAGAGAAACATCGATCAGCTGCCTCCTGCACACTCCCCACTAGGGATGTGCCCGCAACCAAGGTACATGCCCCTGACTGGAATTGAACCCGGGACCCTTGAGTCTGCAGGCTGACGCTCTATCCACTGAGCCAAACCAGGCAGGGCGGCATCTATTTTTTAAAAAAAGACAGAAAGAAAGAGGACAGGAGGAGCTCAAAATAACCTTCCAGCACATGGACATAGCATTGGGTACCAGTTGACACCACCTCCCCTGATGGGAAGCAGGGGCCACGTGCATCTGCCTGCCCAACACTCACCTGGACAGTTGGCTTCGTCGCTCTCATCCTCACAAGTCACCCAGCCGTCACACTGCCAGGGGAGAGGGATGCACTGGATGGTGCCACTGCGACAGGCAAACTGCCCAGGGTTGCACCGCAGCTCTGTGAAACCAAAGGGCAAGAGGCCATTGAAGAAGTGGCAGTAGCAGGAGTGGCCAGGCCTGCAACCACCTGGCCCTGCCACCACCCGGTCCCCATGTGCATGGGCCAGGCAGCCTGCCTACAGCCCACCTCCTTGGAGGCTTGCATGCACGCCCCAAAGAAGAGCCAAGAGCTGTGCCCAAAACGCCACAAATACCCAGAGCAGCATACCCCCCCAAGATGTTGACCTCTATGTGCGACCATTCAAACATATGCTGTGGCATTTCTGTTCTGTGTCCTGCTATGCAGTGCACTGCAGAGCTGACAGAAACAAGAGGGTACACCTCTCACCTCCTAAGCGATTCTGGGCCAATAGAGAAAACACACATATACTCGATACACATATATGGATAAACACACACACTTGGATTTCTGATAAATGGAGGTCACCACCACAGAAGCACTCGAACAATATGCTGAAACACCATGAAGGAGAAACTGCCTCCACCTGGGGGTTCAGGAATGCTTCTTCTTCTTTTTTTAAATCTATATTTTACTGATTTTTTACAGAGAGGAAGGGAGAGAGATAGAGAGCTAGAAACATCGATGAGAGAGAAACATCGAAAAGCTGCCTCCTGCACACTCCCCACTGGGGATGTGCTCGCAACCAAGGTTCATGTCCTTGACTAGAATCGAACCTGGGACACCTGAGTCCACAGGCTGACGCTCTAACCACTGAGCAAAACCGGCCAGGGCAGGAATGCTTCTTAAAGAAGGTGAGATGTAAACAGGCTTCCCAAGGCAGGTCAATGATTTTAGAGGTACATCCTACATATAATAAATAGCTAATATACAAATCGAATGAACAGCAGAACAACCGGTCGCTATGATGTGCACTGACCACCAGGGGACAGGTGCTCAGTGCGCTCCCACAGAGGAAGCACCACTCAGGCAGAAGCCTGCTCAAGGCTGGCAAGTGAAACAGTGGTGGCAGGAGCCTCTCCCACCTCCACGCCTGTCAGACATCCCCCGAGGGCTCCCGGAATGCAAGAGGACACAAGCAGGGCTGAGGTCACACACACAACGCCCTCCCCCCCCCACCACCACCCCAGTGCATGAATCTTGTGCATCGGGCCTCTAGTATAACATAATAGGAAGGGACGAGTGAACCAGAACAAGCAAGGCTTAAGGAAATATCACAAGAAATTAGACTGTATGAGCTGACAAATGCAGAATCACTGGAGATAAGATTGGAAATGTAAGAAGAATCAAACCGTGGAGGCTTTCAGGGTAAGATAATTCTGACCTTTATTTGGTATGTTGTAGGGGACCAACAAGTAATATGGTAAGATCTGTGTTTTAAGCAGATATCACTAGCAATGATTTCTGGAAGCAATTAAAATAGAAGGCCAGACAAAACAACTCAGCCAAGCAAGATCTTGAACTGAGGCAGGGGTCGGCAAATATTACAGCTCATGGGCCAACTCCTGCCCTTTCCACCGTTTTTTTGTTTGTTTGTTTTAAATAAAGTTTTCTTGGAACTGTAAGCTGTGGGACAACTTCAAGCACCCTAACATACTTGTACTTGGAGGGGGCAATCAGACAAAATATGTGAAGAAACAAGAGCAGAATAACTTCCCAATTTGATGGAAACTATAAACCCACAGATCCACAAGCTCAATGAATCCCAAACACAAGACATTTAAAGAAAATTACTCCAAAGCACATCATAATCAAAGTGCTTAAAACCAACAATAGAGAAAATCTTAAAAGCAGCCAGAGGAAAAAAGACATTACACACAGAAAAACAGATAAAGACAACAGATTTCTCATTATAAACAACACTAGAGGCCCAGTGCATATGCACGGGGGTAGGGGTGGGCCCTCAGCCCAGCCTGTGCCCTCTTGCAAGTCTTCCAGGACCCCTCCTTCCTTACCACCTGCCTGCTTGCTGCTCCTACAGCTCAGCTCGCTGCTTCTTAGTGCTGCTGCAAAGGCTCATGCCACCACCACTGCACTCGCCAGCTGTGAGCCTGGCTTCTGGCTGAACAGTGCTCCTCGGGTGGAAGCACACTGACCACCAGGGGGCAGCTCCTATGTTGAGCGTCTGCCTCCTGGTGATCAGTTCATAGCAACCAGCCATTCCAGCTTTGGGTCAATTTACATATTATGGTTTTATTATATAGGAGGATTTGTATAGGATTATATATATAGACAAGCTGGAAGACAGTGGAGAAACATTTTTAAATTCTGAAAAAAAAAATAGCTGTCAACCTAGAATTATTTAAAGCAAAACATGTATTCTACATTATACATTATAGGGTTTATAACACGTAGCAGTAAAATTGTGACAATACCTGGAAAGAAGAAGGGAAGCATACTGTTTTAATGCTTTTATATACCACAGGTAAAGTGGTCTGTCATGTGAAGGTAAACTATCATAAGATAAAGGAAAACATCACTAAACTAACATAAGAGTTATAGCAAGTGCCGGACCGGTTTGGCTCAATGGATAGAGCATCAGCCTGCGGACTGAAGGGTCCCAGGTTTGATTCCGGTCAAGGGCATGTACCTTGGTTGCGGGCACATCCCCAGTAGGGTGACCTGATTTTAACATTGGTAAAGCGGGACACCTTTGACCGCGGGGTGGGCGGGGGATGTCTTTTTTTTGTTTGTTTAATTACTTAAAATATTACAAAGAGTAGTACATATGTCTCTTTCCAAAAATCGGGACTTTTTTAAAACGCCGCGGGACACGGGACAAATGGTTAAAAATCAGGACTGTCCCGCCAAAAGCGGAAGAACTGGTCATCTTACAGCAGGGGGTGTGCAGGCACCTGATTGATGTTTCTAACTCTATATCTCTCTCCCTTCCTCTCTGTAAAAAATCTATAAAATATATATATTTTTTAAAAAGAGTTATAGCAAGTAAGCCAACGAAGATAACAAAATGGAATAAAAATAGCCAATTGAAAAGGCAGAAAGGGAAAAAAGAAATTAACAATAGATGGTATAAAAAATAAAACAAATAATCAATTTTGCCTAATCAGTAAACATATGGGATGATCTAAACACCCTGAAAGACAGAATTTGGCACATAGGTAAAAAAAAAACAGGACCCCACTATGTATTGCCTAAAAAACCTCTTTATATAAGAACACAAATTGTTGAAAACAGAAGAATGGAAAACATGCTAACACTGATCAAAAGAAAGCTGGAGTGGCTATATTAATCCCATACAAAGTAGACTTCAAAGCACTTAATATTATCAGGAATAAAGGTAATTTAATAATGATAAAGAATATAATAATCCTAAATATTTATGAATCTATTGCAGAGCTTTAAAATACGGATGAAAAATTGCTATAACTTTTAACAGACAAATTCACAATTATACTCAGAGATTTTACTCTCCTCCAGACAACCTGAACAACACTATCAACCAACTGGTCTGAACCAACACTTATAGAACTCTTCACCCAAAAATAGTGGAATACACAACTATTTTCATATGCATATATAACACTGACCATAATAGAGAATGTTATGGCCATAAAACAAATCTCAAGTTTATAATGACTGAAATCATACGGAGTATGTTGTTTGACCACAATTTAATTAAAAAATTAAAAATCAACAATAGCCAGGCTGGTGTGGCTCCGTGGCTGAGCACTGGCCCATGAACCAGGAAGTCACAGTTTGATTCCTGGTCAGGACACATGCCCAGGCTGCAGGCTTGATCCCCAGTAGGGGGCATGCAGGAGGTGATGTTTCTCTCTCACTGGTGTTTCTATCTCCACGCCCCCCCCTTCCTCTTTGAAATCAATAAAAAAATAATTTTTAAAAGGGGGGAAACTGACACATGCCACAAAATGGATGAACCTAAACGACATTAATAAGCTACGTGCAATAAGCTAGACAGAGAAGGACAAATGCTTCCACTTATAGGAGTTCACTAGAGTAGTCAAATTTATAGAGATAGAAAGTAGAACATAGGTTACCAGGTGCTGGCGGAGAAATGATGAGGAGTTTCCTTTAAGGGGTACAGTTTCAGTTTGGGAAAATGAAGAAATTCCAGAAATAAACACTAGGTGATATTTGTACAACACTGTCACTGTACTTAATGTCACTTAAATGTATACTAAACAATGGTTAAAGCGTTAAACTTTGTTTTACCACAATTTTTAAAAATCCTATGTTTTAAAAAAGGAGAAGAAATACCAAGCACACATCCCATTAGCCGTCAATACATGTCAAGTAGCCTTTGGAAATGCTACTGTGCATTTGTGAGAGAATAAGAGAAAGAAACAGATTACACCTTGGTGTTATGAAAATAGTTTGACCTCTGAGTCCCTTCCCCTAGACCCCTGGCCACAATGACAGACTACTGCTTTAAACTATGCATTGGGTGAGGTTTAAAGGACTCATGCCTGTAGAAATGTACAAATCTCTGCAATAAAATCTTTGTCTACATTCCACTTACTCTTTGTCAGCAAGCCTTGGCCTCATTTTGAATTATGTAAACTGAGCTGTCTCAAATTACTGTGTGAAATTTAATATGCTGCCTAAATTGTTTGGAATTGATTTCGCAACATTTGCCCACAAAGAGAGAGAGGAAGATATAGTACAGCAGAAGCACACACATCCAGTCACGTTGCTCAAGAAATAAAAAAATTTCCTGCCGCCCTGATCAGTTTGGCTCAGTGGATGCGGACTCAAGGGTCCCAGGCTCGATTCCAGCCAAGGGCATGTACCTTGGTTGCAGGCACATCCCCAGTGGGAAGTGTGCAGGAGGCAGCTTTTCGATGTTTCTCTCTCATCGATGTTTCTAACTCTCTATCCTTCTACCTTCCTCTCTGTAAAAAGTCAATAAAAAATATATTTTTTTAAAAATTTCCTGCCAACAAATGCAGGAGAGAATTCTACCCCATCTCTTCCCACTGCCCACAACCCACTCCATGGCTTCCACCAGTGGAAGAGATCTTAAGGCAGCCCTGCACCATGCTGGAGCGCCCACCCAGGACCAGGAGGCTCCAGCTTCCCAGTGGGCAGTATAGTCTCCATCAGATTGCTGCAACAGTCTTCCTTGGGAATCACTAACAGCTGCTCCCCAGCAGGGCATCCGTTCCCATGGGTTCTCCTTCTGCCCAATGCACAAGGCAGTACTGGGACAGAGATATTTATCCAGCAGAACACTTAGAACCAGAAGGGAGAGGATCTGAAAATAAGGGCGGCTGGGCCCGCTGTACAAGTGATATGACAATTATAGGAGAACAGCAGGAATTCTAGGGCTAGCTGTCTCTTCTCTGGACACCTTCAAGAAAGAACAGAGATCAGTGACAACATAGACCACTAAAAATACACAACAAAGGGCCATCCCTCCTCAACAGGCCTTCTCAAGAAGTCACCTGTGTCCTGAGGTAACAAGGTGAGAATGAGGGGCTTGAATTCAACAGGATGGGCAGTACCTGAACTACCAGCAAACTTAAGGCCAAGGGTTTGGCCTGGACAAGTGCCACTGAGCAGGAAGGGAGCACTTTGCTCGGATGGAGCCCAGCAGGATTTAAAACCAAAAAGTACCACAGGACCAGATGGCTTCACGGATGGGCTATGGCTCCGGGAGTGGATGCTGCTAGCAGTGGAGGAGAGTTTTGCCAGAACACCAGCAGCAGGACAGAGAGTGGACTTGGGAGGGCAGAACTAGGTGAGGGAAAGCATTACCAGGCATTTGAAACAATTCACAGGAGATCATTCTAGAAAAAAATGATTATGTTACAAACTCCCCACCTTCTCTAAGTGTTCTAAATGCCATTTTCCCTTTCATGAGGTGAAGAACCACCTCCAGACTTCCCCCCACTCTCTCATCCACTCAGGTTCTTGGGATTCCCTGGCTTAGCAACCTTTCGGTACATAGAATGATACTCCAACCAACTGAGCCAGCCACCTTGCCAGAATGAAAATTTTCATAAGAGGTCTCTCTCAGAACCACACCCAGAGACAAAACAAAATAAGACTGAGGGAAGTTTTCAATCTTATTAAAGAAAAGATAGAGAAAATATTATGAATAGTTTTTACAGCCCCTTCCCCCCCAAAAAAGAAAAAGAATGAGGCAACTTACAAAGATCTCCAAACACTGTCAAATGAAAACGTCAAAAAACTGTGTAAAAAGTATTAATTCCATTTATGTAAAATACTGTTTCTTTCACTGTGAGTCACCACACAGCTCTGCATCCTCCACATCAGTAGGGTAGAGGGGAATTTGAAGACTGTCTCCCCTCCCACAGGTGGCCAACAAACCACTAAGGGCTAAGCAAAAGCTCCCCTGGGCACAAGCAAGCCTCATTCCTTTCAGGTACTTCTAATCCTCTCGTTCAGTCTTCTAAGACCACAAAGCTTTGTAGCTACTCTAACTGACCCAGGGACTCTAGAGGTAGCCAGTGGAACTCAAAAGGATTGCAACAGGAGACCTGAAGTCAAGGATCCAGAAGTCAGCCTACAGAGGGGGACGGGAAGGGATCAGAGACACCAAGGATAACGACTAGCCCAGGTTCACTGAAGCAACAGCCATACCAGGCAAGAGGAGAGGATGAAGGCCAAGGGGTGAGTGTGTGCAGTCCCTGCACCACCACCTCTCAAGAAAGGCTTGTACTGTGCAATGGCCTATGGAAGGGCAGGTCACTTCCTCATGCAGGGGGCAGTCCAGATCTAAAGCCTCAGTGCCAGGCAAGTCCATCAGAGAGGCATCCAGGCCCTGAGACTCCAAACTGGAGGACTCTAAACCCCAGCCTGGGTGGTTGGTGAACTTCAGGTGAGGATCCATATTTGTGAGAAGCCCTCACCTGCCCTCACCTCAGTTCAGCCAGTATCTGTAGAAGCAAGCTTCCTCCAGTGTGAGGCCAAGGCCAGCTGGCTCTGCAACAACCCCACAAGTCTTCCATAGGCAGGCAGCCACAAGGTCTTGTCCTCACCCCCACCCCCACCTAGGGACAGCTGCAAAGCCTGCTGGCTAAGGGAGCTGTTGCTCTTTATGTCAAAATATAAATAGCCATTTGTGCATTTATTCAATAACTGATTTCTGAGTGCCCACTCTGTGCCAGACCAGACTCAGGAGGCACAGCATGAACGTGACAAAGAGCAAAACATGTCAATGTGAACAATCCTAGCCCTGTCCAAAGTGCTGCGGCTGTTTGGTGGGCTTTCAAAAACTATACCCCCACCCCCTGACCATCAAAAACGGCTCCTCATTCAGCTGTATGTATCAGACACTGCTGAAAGCCACCGTGCTCTGTGGCCTGGTGGGGGAAGGGAGGGAGGACATGAACCAGACCCTCTCCTGATAATATTCCTTTGTGTGTCTGTGAGGAGTCCTGCTTACAGTTTAAGGTAATGTCCCTACACTCCCTGATGTCCATTCGTGAATAACATTTACTGTTGGCCTTTATGAAGCATTTACTTTGTATCAGACATTTCTTAAAACTTTACACTTAACCCATTTAATTCTCACAACAACTTTATGAAGTTCTGCTGCTATGTCCATGGCACAGATAAGGAAACTGTGGCACAGAGAAGTCACAAAGTGGGTAGCAGAGCAAGATCTGATACCAAGCAGTGTGGCTGTAGGGTCCAAGTCCCTTTGTTGTTGTTGAATCATTGATCAGCTGCCTCTTGTACACCTCACACTGGGGATCGAGCCTGCATCCAGGCATGTGCCCTGACCAGGAAGTGAACCATGACCTTCTGGTTCATAGGTGGATGCTCAACCACTGAGCTATGCCATCTGGGCTCTGGTGTTACTTTAAATGAGTTGTCTGTAGAGGAGCAGTGGCAGTTAGATCAAAGGGAGTCCAGTGTTGTGGTTTGAGAACTTGCTCACTGTTGCTCAAGAGTTACAGCGTTGACCTGCACACCAAAGGGTTGTGTGTTTGATTCCTAGTCAAGGGAATGTACCTGGGTTGCAGGTTTGCTTCCTACCCCCAGTCAGGGCATGTACATGATGCAACCAGTCAATGTCTCTCTCTCACATCAATGCTTCTCTCTCTCTACTCCTCCCTCCATTCCTCTCTAAAATCAATAAACAGCCTTAGCTGGCTTGGTTTAGTGGATAGAGCAACTGCCTGAGGACTGAAGGATCCTGGGTTCAATTGAGGTCAAGGGCACATGCTGGGTTAGGGCTAAATCTCCAGTAGGGGGCATACAGAAGGCAGCCAGCCAATGAGAGTCTCTCTCATCATTGATGTTTCTATCTCTCTCCCTTCCTCTCTGAAATCAATAAAAATATATTTTAAAAATAGAATAAAATAAATAAACATATCTTTGGGTAAAAATTAAAAATAATAATAAAGTAATGCCAGACCTGGGCTTTTCTTCCTCCCAGGTCATTGCCCATAAGCCCCAGGTCCCCAGCTAGCTGCACTCTGCCCACTGCCCACAAACCATTCACCCTTCCCCTGGACTTGCCCTGGCTAGACTGTGGCCCATCTAGGAGTGGCAGGACTGTCTTTTACTAAACATCCCAAGTCAAGTGGTAAATCACACAGAAACAAATATATCGATGTTACATAAAAACCACACTGTGATCCCATGCTTCCCTCTGGCAAAATGTTGACCCAAAATTGGGCTCTTGGGATTACTGACCTGCTCAGCATACAAGAAGGACTGATCACCAACTCTTCAGCAACCCAAACACAAAAGCACATGTGACAAGGGAACAATATAGCAGCACACCAAGGAAAAGATATTTAATCAGTCTGGTGCTACCTACTAGGTTCTAAATGTTGTCACTAACATATTCCATTTAGGGCCAAGAATCTACTGCATCATCCGAGAGATGCAAATCACAACAAGTGGTACCATCTCACACCTGTCAGAATGGCTACCATCAACAAATCAACAAATGACAAGTGCTGGTGAGGATGCGGAGAAAAAGGAACCTTCTGCACTGCTAATGGGAATGCAGACTGGTGCAAGCCACTGTGGAGAACAGTAAGGAGTGTTCTCAAAAAACTAAAAATGGAACTCCCATTTGACCCAGTGATCTCACTTCTAGGAATATATCTCAAGAAATTAGAAACACCAATCAGAAAGGATATATGCACCCCTATGTTCATAGCAGCACAATTTACCATAGCTAAGATTTGGAAACTGCCTAAGTGCCCATAAGCAGATGAGTGGATTAAAAAACTGTAGTACAAAATAAATAAATAAATAAATAAATAAATAAATAAATAAACAAACAAACAAATAAATAAATAAAAATTTTAAAAAACTGTGGTACATCTACACAATGGAATACTATGCTGCAGAGGAGGAATTCTTACCATTTGCAATATAGCATGGATGGACCTGGAGAACATTGTGCTAAGCGAAATAAGCCAGTCAGAGAAAGATAAATATCACATGATCTCACTCTTTGTGGAATATAATGAACAACATAAACTGATGAACAAAAACAGATCCAGAGACAGAAAAGCAGCTTTCAGATCATCAAACCTCAGAGGGAAGGTAAGAGAGGGCGGGGGAAAGGGGGAGAGATCAACCAAAGGACTTGTATGCATGCATATGAGCCTAACCAATGGACACAGACAAAAGGGGGGATGAGGGCATGAGTGGGGGGAGGGGCAATGGGAGATAAGGACAAAAAGTGAGGTATCTGGTCAGTAGGCAATAAAAAAAAACCCAAATAATATTTTTTTAAAAAAGAATCTACTATGTATTTCTCTATGCCAAGGAGAGGAAGAGGAACAGAGATATCATGGTTACAGGGAGGGCCAACAACTAGGCCAACCTCCCATGACGTATGCATTCATTAAGTGCGGACTGCCAGAGGAGGGCAAGGGGAAGATAGTGCCAAGGAGCTATGTCTGGGAAGCAGGACCAGAGGGCTGCAGGCAAGAGCAATCTGGACAGGAAGAAGAACAGGAAAAAAAAAAACAGCCTACCAAGAGCAAGAAAGCACAGACCCATTGGCCAAAGTGTGCAACAAAAGCACATTCTTTTTTTTTTTAACGTATTTTATTGATTTTTTACAGAAAGGAAGGGAGAGGGATAGAGAGTTAGAAACATCGATGAGAGAGAAACATCGATCAGCTGCCTGATGCTCACCCCCAACTGAGGATGTGCCTGCAACCAGGGTACATGCCCTTGCCTGGAATCGAACCTGGGACCCTTCAGTCCATAGGCCAACACTCTATCCACTGAGCCAAACCGGTTAGGGCAAAAGCACATTCTTTATTCCTAAGACTAGAACCACTAACTGAAATATTAACCTTGCCTAGCTGCCACCTGGGCAAACCATAGCTTTAACCACAGCACATCCTGTGCCCGTAACACCACCTGTGGTGACACAGTGCCTGGCACACAACAGGTGGCAGTGAGGGTTTGTTACAGGGTGAATAGAAGCAACGGGATGGAGAGCATCACCTTTCATCTGTCAGGGAAGCTAAGTACCAGGCGCCTCCTCCTGCTCTCTGAAGTGATTAAAGTGTTCAGGGGAAAGGGCCATGCCATATGCAACTTACTGTCAAATGGTTCAGAAAAAAAATTACGTTAAAAAAAATTATGTGTTGCCCTGGCCGGTTTGGCTCGGTGGACGGAGCGTCGGCCTGCAGACTGAAAGGTCCCGGGTTCGATTCCGGTCAGGGGCATGTGCCTTGGTTGCGAGTGCATCCTCAGTGGGGGGGGGGGGGGGGGGGGGGGGGGGGGGGGGGGGGTGCAGGAGGCAGCTGATCGACGTTGCTCTCTCATCGATGTTTCTAACTCTCTCTCTCCCTTCCTCTCTGTAAAAAATAAAATATATATTTTTAAAAAGTTTATGTGCATGCATACATTTCTATGCATGAGTATAAACAACACAGGATAGATAAGGCAAATAAAATAAAATGCTATATGCAAGTGTTCTAGCACTAATTGTATTCTTGCAACTTTTCTGTAAGTTTAAAGTTATTTTTTTAGGAATATATTTCTTTATGTATTTTTTTTTTATTTCACAGAAGAAGGGAGAGGGAGAAAGAGACAGAAACATCAATGATGAGAAGCACCAATTGGCTGCCCCCCACATGCCGACCACCAACTGAGAACTCCTAGTATATATAAACACTAGAGGCCCGGTGCACGAAATTTGTGCGGGGGTGGGGGCGGTGGGGAGCCTCAGCCCAGCCTGTGCCCTCTCGCAGTCTGGGACACCTCACTCCTTACCGCCCGCCTGCTTGCTGCTCCCTACCACTCAGCTCGCTGCTCCTTAGTGCTGCCACAAAAGCTCCTGCTACCACTGCTGCACTCACCAGCCAGGAGCCTGACTTCTGGCTGAGCAGCACTGCCCATATGGGAGCACAATGACCACCAAGGGACAGCTCCTATGTTAAGCGTCTGCCCCCTAGTGGTCAGTTCACAGCGACCAGTCATTCCATTGTTTGGTCGATTTGCATATTAGGGTTTTATTATATAGGATAGGATTTCCTACTAAATGTTTTCTTTAAAAGCAACAATAAAACAATTCATTAGCTAGTGAGGCTGGAAAAGTGTTACACTACTTTCCAACTAAAAAGAATGAAATTATAAAAACCAAAGCCCAGTCTGCTAGTGGGGCAAGTTCTGTAGTGTTACAAGGTGGTAGGCTGTGGAGGAAAGAACTCCAAACTCAGAAGGCACCTGGCCAGCCTAAGTGCAGGCTCAACTTCCCAGCTACTTCTATAAGCTTCAGCCAGTTCTGCTTATAAAATATCCACACGCTTCCTATTCGTTAACCTGTATGCTGCTCCAGTGCTGTGGCCACTTCTTGGCTCACTGAGGATTGATCAGTTCAGCATACCCAGCAGGTCCCTAATGGCCATGGGGAAAGAACCCTGAACTAGAAGCCAGCTCCTAGTGGGTCTGAATTCCAGCTACTCTGCTCTCCAGCTATGTGACTTTATTTTATTTTATTTTTTAAAATATATTTTATTGATTTTTTTTACAGAGAGGAAGGGAGAAGGATAGAGAGAAACATCAATCAGCTGCCTCCTGCACACCCCCTACTGGGGATGTGCCCGCAACCAAGGTACATGCCCCTGACTGGAATCGAACCCAGGACCCTTCAGTCCACAGGCCGACGCCCCATCCACTGAGCCAAACCAGTCAAGGCTATGTGACTTTATTTTATACAAGTCACTTGCCTCTCCTAGCCAGCTTTTCTTTATCCCAAGGAACATAGTTCCAGTCCTGCTACATCACCTATAGGGCCAGGGAACTCAGCCAAGACCATGCTCACTCAGGAAAGGTAAATGAATTTCTCAGCTGAGTATGGTGGAGTCACCCTGGATGGAGCTTTGGCTAAACCCATGGCATGATTTTCTTTCATAATTGATGCTTAGAAAGAAAGTTTTAGAAATCAGCAACTGATGTTGCAGTCCCTGTACATACAAAGGGTCAGGGAGATGATACTGCAGTCAGTGGCCCTAAATGCCCCTGTATGTTTGTCACCCCTGGAAAGACAATGCACATATTCATTGGTCATTATGGTTAACCACAGAAGGAATTTGGGGGGAGGGCTGGTTCTAGACCTCAAACCAGGGTATTCAGATGGAAAAAGCTTCAGAATCCCCACCTGGTGAGCCACTGGGTCCATCAGAAGAAAAGCGGGCTAGGACTCCACAGCAGGGGTTAAAGATAGGACATACGTAAGTCCCTGGGAAAGGTGCACAATGGAATCAGGCCAGACTTCTAGGATTGAATCTCATCTCAGCCACTTAGCTTGATGAGCTCTCTGTATTCCAATTTCCCTATCTGTAAATGGAGCTAATAACAGTATCTACCTCACAGGAACCACTGGAGAGTAAACACATGTTCTTACTACAAAAGCTCCTGGCATGTAACACATTCTCAATCAAATCACATCAGACATGCATTTAAAATAAACTTTGGTGAAAGGTCAAGTTCAGCACTCTTGTGTTGCCCATTGCCCCACTCTATAAAAGGTCTCATGCCCTGGCCTGCATCAGAGAGGAGCCAAAAATGGCTTGGTTCCCGTCCTCAAGGGTTCCCCCTGGCAGAAATCAGAAGACACCCTCCTGCCTACTTGCCTGCCTCCCTCCCATCTGGGAAACAGGTTCTCAAGGGTGCCCTCCTCACACCCGCGTATGGATCTAAGTCAAGATTCCAATAGAAGAAATGCAGGCTTCGATCAAAGAAGTACCCCCTCGAAAATGCCAGCCTGCAGACCTCTGCCTGGGAAGGAGACACAGCACACAAGAACATCTGACCCAGAGTGAGACTTGCCCTTGCTGCCTAAACAATGTCAGGGAGCCAGTTGGAGTCCAATTTTGTAAGGCAAGTCAAGATATCACTGGGGACTGCTGCAAAGTTCTAATATAGAGTGTCATGGAATGAAAAAGGTAACTTTGCTCCCTCTGTCACAGGTGCCTCCCTGCCCCAACTCAGACCTAAGTGTGATGTCTTCTGTGAAGGAACCGCCCCCCCCCCCCCCTTCACAAGTACTGATGGTTGATCATCTCTGACACCTGCCTAGGCCAACACATTTGGTGGACTGATTTATACCTTGACTCTCTTTTCATACCTAAAGGGCACTCCCAGAGGAAGGGGTTTATTCTTTCCATTTGAACATCCCTAGTAGATGGCCAGGTATCAAGCACTCAGACGGTTGTTGAATTACTGCTGGCCAGTTGGCAGGATATGTGGACAGAAAAGGAGTTGGGAACATTGGTCACCTCTATCATCCAGGTAGGAGATGCTGGACCTGGAACAGAGGTACCCCAAGGAAGGCAGGCATGCATGGCACATGGCTTCACTCAGTCCAGTGACCTAATGTGCAAAACGGGGCCCCACAAGCCAGAACAGGATGATGTCTCATCTTTCTACAAGTGTAGACTTGAGTTTTTGTTACTGTTGTTTTAATATATATTTTTATTGGTTTCAGAGAGGAAGGGAGAGAGAGAAACATCAATGATTGGCTGCCTCCTGCACGCCCCCTACTAGGGATCAAGCCCACAACCAGGGAATGTGCCCTTGACCAGATCGAACCCGGGACCTTTCAGTCTGCAGGCCTGACCAGCTAGGGCTTAACTTGTTTTCTAAAGCACCTAATCACAACAACCCACAATCCACGGGCTCTGCTCTCCAAGAGCCCATACAGTACCCTCCTAGATCAGTGGCCCTTTTCCTGGTTCCTTTCCTACCAAGGCTATCCCAGAACCAGTCATCCTGCTGCCCACAGAACAGCAAAAGCAGTGAGCAACCAGCTCTACTCAGGAGCCCAGGGAAGTATCACTGGAGACTCCAGGCTAAGCGTGGGCCTAGGGTCTTGGCCACTAGATAGTCAAGAGGTTCAGTGTGTCTAGGGTGGGAGCCTCCTAGGGTACCATGGAGGATCAGCCGCATACCACTGTGCTCCCCAGCCTGCCTTTACCCACTGAGGCCTGACAGTGCTCACAGAAGACACCCCTGAGCACTTCCACCTTCATGGACCCCCCTTCCTGCTCCTGGCTACCTGGCCCCACTTGGCATGTGTGCAGGAGGCAACCAATCTATGTGTCTTTCTCACATTGATGTTTCTGTTTCCCTCTCAAATCAATGGAAAAAATATCCTCGGGTGAGGATTAACAAAAAAAAAGTTAAGAATCATACTTTTCGCCCCAGCTGGGTAGCTCAGTTGGTTGGAACATCCTCCCATACACCAAAAGATTGCAGGTTTGATTCCTGGTCACAGCACATACCTAGATTGCAGGTTCAATCTCCAGTAGTGGTGAGGATGGGAGGCAACTGATTCTCATTCTCATTCTCTCTCTCTCTCTCTCTCTCTCTCTCTCTCTCTCTCTCTCTCTCAAGTCAATAAAAACATATCCTCGGATGAAGGTTTTTTTTTTAAATTATAGCTAAAAGGAAATCATACTTTCCAACTGCATTGTTATAAAAAATGTATGCCTATGTGTACAGTACATTCTCTTTGATCTACTAGTAAAAGTTTGATTTTCCTGCTGATCTGAGAAGAAATCAAACATTTTCACCGACTCCTAAAGGCACTGTGGGCCCCCAGCATTGCCTCTCCTGTGCCTACTAGATAAATCAGCCCTGCATTTGGAAATTTGAATTTCTTGCTGCAGTTCATTCAGATAGGTACACCAGAAACAGGTCGAGATTAAAAAATTGTCTGGGACCTTTCTAGCTTCTGAACCGGCACCACAGGCTTTTTATAGAAACACACGTTCCAAAGGGAGTTCTAGAGGCATTTAATCATCACACACAGGAGCAGTCCTAAGTACCTGGCACTGTCCGGGCTCCCACGACTGCGACACACGTGCGGGGCAGCGCGTCAGTCTCTGCCCCAGGACAGGCCCGCGCGATGCTGGCGGCCTCCTAGCACCTCCTTGGGCCCATTCTCAGCTGAGTCCTCCCGAGTGTAACCCTCACTGAGCGACAATGAGCGACGCGGCTGCTGCTCGCCAGCCGCGGGTTTCCAGGACCGAGACGCTGGCATCAACCCGCTGCTAGGAGGAAGCAATGGGAACCAGGGGCCTCCACCAGCTGCTCTCCCGACCTAACCCCAGCCTAACCCCAGTCGCTGGACCAGAAATGAGGGCGCAGCTCCTGGGCGAAAAAGAACTCCATCACTCGCTTCCATCAACCTCAAAGCATGCAGCCGCTCCACGGACGTGGACCCGAAGGCCACAGCCCCGAGAACAAAGTTTCTCGATGTACGAGGCGCTCGAGCCCACCAGGTGAACACACGGCATGGGCCCGGCGGTGCACGGGCCCGGGAAGGGGGACGCAGCGCACCGCGGCTAGGCCTCGGCAGGCGTCCTCCCGGGACACGGCCCCAGCAAGCGAAGGGAGGTCCGGGGCGACCCCGGCCCTGTCCGCCCCGCCCCCGGCCGCCCGCCCCGCCCCGCGCACCTGGTCGCAGCGGCTCGGTGACGGTGAGCACGAGCAGGAAGAGCAGCAGGAAGGCACCGCTGTCTGCCTTGGGCACCATTTATCCTCCGTTCATCGTCCCCGGGGCGGCCGCGTGACCCCGCGGGGAGGCCGGACCGGGCCTGGCTGAGGGTCGGGGGGCCGGGCCGAGGCCGGGCGTGAAGAGGTGGCGGGAGGGGGCTCCGGCCGGGCCGCGGCTGCACTGGGCCGTGGGTTCTCGCGCACTCTGGGCTGCAGCCTGACGTTCTGACCGCAGCCTGACGTTCCGACCGTGGGCTCGCGCGTACTCAGCCGCAACCTAGGGTTCCGACTTCGGCTCCGTGCAAGATGGCGACCGTCCTGTTCGGCTCTGCGACGCCCTGCCTCCCGCCCTCGACGCCGACGCCGGCCAATCAGCGCCGAGGAGGGGCGGGGCCTGCGCCTTCCCAATGCCGGCGGACCCTTGGCCGCGCTGGGGCGGAGCCTGGGCAGTGGTGCCCCGAAGGGGCGAGGCATAAGGTCCGGATGGTGAGGGGCGAGCCCGGCGGGAGGGCGGGACTAAAGGACTGAAGTGCCATTGGCTGGACTGAGAGGTGGGGCTGGGGTGTAACCTGAGCTGAAGGGCCTGGGATCTTAGGGCGCGGAGTGGGGGGTGTTGGGAGGGTGGGGGGCGGGCGACGGGAACAGGTTGACCGGACACAGAAAGGGCGGGGCCCAGTGAAGCCGGAAAAACGGGGAGTGGCCCCGGGGTGGGGTGGGAGCAGCGAGTGAAAGAAGAGGGGCAGGATGAGAGGGAGCCAAGGGGGACTGGGACACAAAGGGTCTCACACCTTGCACATCTGCAGGCCGAGGTCCGGTCCATGGCCCAAGAGTGGACCGGAAAGTGGCCTTTTCAGAAGGCTGCGCCTTGGATGAGCGCCTCCGTTTGTTGGAGCATCTTGCCGGCACCAAAATGGTTGCAGGCTCGATTCCAGGTCAGGGCACATAGGTTGCAGGTTCCATTCCTGGTCAGGGCCCAGGGATCAATGTTTGTTTCTCTCTCTCTCTCTCTACTTCCCTCCCTCCCTTCTTTTCTAAAATCAATAAACATATCCTCTGGTGAAGATAAAAAAGTAAAAATACGTTTTTTAAAAAAAAAGGACTGCAAAAAAGGGATGAAGAAAACGGTCAGGACCCAACTTTGAGGAGGTGGGAAAGGATCCGTGTTGTCAGGCACAGGCTGGTGTGGCTTCACTGGCACATACAACTGAAAAGGAAGAAGTAGCCTAAAGAAGTATCATGTATTTCTCCCCCCCCCCCCCCCCCCCCCCCCCCCCCCCCACCGCAGGTGTGCTCTGGGATTGAACTTCTAGCTATGAACCAGGATGTCATGGCTTGATCCCTGCTCAGGGCACATGCCCGTTGCAGGCTGGATCGCCCATAGGAGACATGCAGGAGGCGACCAATCAATGATTCTCTATCATTGATGTTTCTATCTCCCTTCCTCTCTGGAAGCAATCCTACTCTATATAATAAAAGGCTAATATGCAAATTGTCCTCTCCACTGGGAGTTCGACTGACAGGAGGCAGGCCTGGCCCACCAACTGCCGATGGCCCCTCCCCCTGGCCGGCCAGACCCCACCCCTGCACAACCTGGCCTCTAATAAAAAAATATTTAAAAATAAAAATAAGGAGTCGTTCTAGAGAGACCCTGTAGTAAAGTTGGCTTCTGGAGGAAGGGCCCTGCCTACACAATGGGGGTGTAGGAGTAGGAACACTGGGCACATCAGACCAGATCTGCATAGAATAAAGCCACTGGGGACAATGCTCTAAGTATTGACTTCATAGCTGTTACCTGGAACAAGGAGATGATGGGAGGGGACCCAGCAGATAAGGTGCTCTCAGTAGGAGAGAGGAGCAAGCTGTCCAAAGGACAACCAGCCAAGCACACAGGACCCGGCACAGGGTGTCAGGGCTGGAAAAGAGGGTGAAGGCCAGTGTGACTCAGTTGAACATTGGTTGTTACAACAAAAGGTCCCTGGTTTGATTCCCAGTCAGGGCACATGCCTGATTTCGGGTTCAATCCCTGGTTGGGGTGTGTGCTAGAGGTGATCAATCAATGTTTTTCTCACATTGATGTTTCTCTCCCTCTCCAAAAAAATTTTTTTGAAAAAAATCAACAAAAACAGTTTTAAAAAATAAGAGGGGCCCTAGCCCAGTGGTTCTCAACCTTCTGGCCCTTTAAATACAGTTCCTCATGAAAATTATTTTCGTTGCCACTTCATAACTGTAATGTTGCTACTGTTATGAATCGTAATGTAAATATCTGATATGCAGGATGGTCTTAGGTGACCTCTGTGAAAGGGTCATTCGACCACCAAAGGGGTCATGATCCACAGGTTGAGAACTGCTGCCCTCGGTGGTTTGGCTCAGTTGATAGGGCGTTGGCCTATGGACTGAAGGACCCATCCTGACCTGGCCCACCTCCACTCCACTCACTCACTCCAGGAGCAGTCCTCTCAAGCTAACTCAAGACATGATTCTCCTGAGTGTCCTTAATCTTGGGACACTTAGGATCATCTGAGAGGGAGGTACCCACGTCCTCAGGGTGGATACAGCTAAGGTTAAGCCCAAGTCTAGGCCAGACCTGCCTGCTCCTGTTCCTCAGAGTGTGGCCCTGAGCAAGTGCTAGACAAAGATGCTGTCACAGCAGAGGCGCTCCACTGCTGGCAGAAATTGGTCCCTGTCCACTGCTGACCTCTCCACTTGCACCATCCTCAGGGAGCATTCCAGGAGCAGCTGATGGCACTCAAAACAGGATCAAGGTCCAGCTTCTGTCCCAACCCCGTATCTGCCCTAGGAGCCCAGCTAAGGCTATGGTCTGGGCAGACCCACAAGAATGAACACACAGACAAAAGCAGAAATCCCTGCCAAAGCCACTATCAGAGAAGCAGGCTGGCAAAGTTTTGGATGAGGAAAGGCAAGTACAGGGAGATGAAGAGTCCAGCTAAACCATTCAGGAGAGGGCAGAGCCCTGGCTTCCTAAAATCAGTGATCCTGGGCCTGCAGTCTTTGCCCCACCCGATTCACCTCCATTCTTCACCCTGCTGCATGGTCCGCAGGCCAACTGTGTAGACGAAGGCAAGGCCTTCCAAGACGAAGGGGAAAAAGTCAGGGACGTTTCTCCCCAGCTCCTTGCCCGTGGCTCACTGTGGTCTCTACCAAAGGTCACTGCCTCTCTCAAGGTCACCCTCTCTATGCTATCCTTCCCTGGCTCCAATGATCATCCCTCCCTTTCTCCAGAAGTGTGTGACTACTGTTGGGGTTTCCTACACTCTGCTCCCACCCTTGTAAATTATGCCCTTATTATATCTCAGACTGCCCCAGCTGGAGCATGTCCTATTTTCTGCTGGCACCAGGGCTGATACAACCACCTGCCCTGAATTCCCAGGATTGCAGTCATCAGCCCCACCACTGGCCAAACAGTCCTAGCTCCATGGTTGGAGGCATGGGTAGACCAAGGTGTCTCCACAGCTCCCTGCTACCTCGAATCCCAGCCAAGTGTGAGGTCCCTCTCTGTAGGCATTTGGTCTGCAGCCTACTGGCAGCCTTCCAGGATTCTGAGTCCAAGGGGCTCAAGTCAGAACATCATAACCCCAGATACTCCTCCTTTATGACTTCACCCACTGAAGTCACCTGGGAGACAATGCTGAACGTTCCACTCCTAGAGTCTGGGCCTCTAGGAGGCAGGGACAGCAGGCCAGGCCAGCCTAGAGGACTATCCGTCCACAGTGTAAATGAGGACACTGCCGGCCCATGTCTTGCAGGGATGTAGAGGGCAGCCTCAGAGGCACTGGGTGCTCCTGGCACCATGGATGATGCTGCCATCCTCAAGCGACGAGGCTACATCATGGGGATAAATTTGGGAGAGGGCTCATATGCAAAAGTCAAATCCGCTTATTCTGAGCGCCTAAAGTTCAATGTGGCGGTCAAGATCATCGACCGCAAGAAAGCCCCCACAGACTTCTTGGAGAAATTCCTTCCCCGGGAAATTGAGGTTCTAACCATGCTAAACCACCGCTCCATCGTCAAGATCTATGAGATCTTTGAGACATCAGACGGCAAGGTCTATATTGTCATGGAACTTGGGGTCCAGGGCGACCTCCTTGAATTCATCAAAACCCAGGGAGCCCTGCAGGAAGATGATGCTCGCAAGAAATTCCTCCAGCTCTCCTCCGCCATCAAGTACTGCCATGACCTGGACATTGTCCACCGAGACCTCAAGTGTGAGAACCTTCTCCTCGACAAGGACTTCAACATCAAGCTGTCCGACTTTGGCTTCTCCAAACGCTGCCTGCGGGATGACAGTGGCCGACTGGCACTGAGCAAGACCTTCTGTGGGTCGGCGGCATACGCGGCCCCCGAGGTCCTGCAGGGCATCCCCTACCAGCCCAAGATCTATGACATCTGGAGCCTGGGCGTGATCCTCTACATCATGGTCTGTGGCTCCATGCCCTACGACGACTCCAATATTAAGAAGATGCTGCGCATCCAGAAGGAACACCGCATTAACTTCCCGCGCTTCAAGACCCTGACGGGTGAGTGCAAGGACCTCATCTACCGCATCCTGCAGCCGGACGTCAACCGGCGGCTGCACATCGACGAGATCCTCAGCCATTCGTGGCTGCAGCCCAAGGCCCGGGGCCTGTTCTCTGCAGCCATCAACAACGAAGGGGAGAGCTCAGGGGTCCATGAGCCCACAGGGGTTCATGAACCCTCAGGGATCCATGAACTCCCATGGACCCCTGAGCCTAGCTCTGACAAGAAGTCTGTCACCAAGCTGGAGGCCAAGGAGGCACAACGTGAGGTGAACCCAGAGTCACAACCCAAGGAGGAGATTCTGCAAGAGGTGTCAAGGTCGTTGGATGTCAGAAGCCCAGCCCCTACAGAGGGGCAGCAGAGGAGGGACACAGTGGAAGGGGGCTCCCCGAAGCCTCCAGACACACACTTAGTGAGCTTCTCACATGGCCCAGGGGATGGCAAGGAATGAGGCAGAGCTCATCGCTTCGAGCCTGAGCTCCAAAAAAAGCCAAGGAACAAGCCATTGAAGGAAGACAGTCCGGGATGAGCTATTATTTTCGTCAGTTTGTTTTCCCTCCCTTTGAACTTGGTAATCCACATGGTAAAAAAGCAATAAATAACTATATTAGTGCAGATTGTAAGGTGAATGTCTTTGCCCCAGCTGCCTGCAGTCATCTAAGAAGAGGATGCATCTCACTACACCCCACCCACACCCCAAAGTTTGGAAAAGGTATCCCAGTGTGCCCAGCCATGACCATGACCTCAGGCCTTCGACCTGAGCAGAGAGCTGAGTGAGGAAGATGCTGCTTCAAGAGGGAGGCTATGAGTACGGTGCTGGGGGAGAGGACAGGACCAAGGAGAGCTGCTGTAAAGGAGGGTCTGTAAAGGAGAGCTGCTGGGAGGAGGATCTACAAGCCACTGGGGAGGAGGGGCCTGCAGAGGGCAGATGCACCAGCTTCTCGGACTCCCTTCGTCTCCCCACCTGAAAGGGCAGCTTAGTTTTTCCGCTTGGCCCACCAGGGGTTCTCTTGTGTCCAACAGGCTCCCAGTTCTCAATGGTGCCGAGTCACCCCATCCTGTGGTCATTCCCCCAGCTCAGGTAAAGCAGGAGGCTCTGCTGGACAGACCAGCCACACTCCAGCCCACATGTCCCACAGCTATGTGGCCTTGACCTCGCCCTGTTTCCTTCTAGTCCCAGTCTGTCCCCAGGGGTGATGCTCCCTGCCAGAGTAGATAAGCTGATACTGGTGAGACAAGACAGGTGTCCTCATAATGCATGCCTGACCACTGTGGCATCCATGGCCCACAGCGGGAACAGGCCTGCATGTAACATCACCAACCACCATGCTAGGCAGGGCCCTGCTTGGCCTTTTTTATGCAGTTCTCACCTCTGCTGTGATGGCCCTTTCTCTTCCGGCTCTGCACTCACTGACTTCCTGTGGACCTGCAGGGTTAACACACCAAGAGGGCAAGAGCTTTCAGACGTACTCCACCCCCACACCTGTTTTAGGAAAACCTGAACCCCAGCCCCCTGGGAGAAGTGAGACTCCCTGTGAGCGCCCCAGACCTGCCCTCTACAAACCTCCCCATAGTTAGTCCACTGCTCTGCCTGGCTCCTCCCTCCCCACAGCCCCCTTTCCCATGGTGTTCTCTGCCAATATGCCCTGCCATTGCCTCCCACAGCATCCAGCCTGGCTCCCTCTGCTGAGGGAAGGATCCCAGTGTCTAGCCTTGGAGGTCCTCCTAGGTCTGACCTCTTCCTGTCCATCTAGCCTCTTCCCTCACCCCTACATCCCACCCCACACCCCACACATACATGTTGTTTATAATCATCCCTGCAGACCTTGCCTATCTCTCCAGGCTCAGCTGAGGGGCCAGGGCCTCCACAAGGCAGGCCAGTGAATGCCCAGGGTCCAGGCACAGAACAGGCATTGAGTAATAATGGAGCAGTCCCCCAATTTTTTAGTGAGGACTGCAGGCTCCAGGAGCTCAGCCATGCAGCTTGGCTGATGATGGAGTGCAATTACAGAGCACAGTTGAGTGGGACGGAGATAGGGACATCCCGAGGAGAGGCTCCTGAGCCGCCTCCTCTCTGCAGCCTACTGCAGTCCTCCAGGCAACGGACAGTGTGCAGCAAGAGGGCCTGAAGTTTCACTGCAGCCCAGTGAGGTGGTGAGCCGGGGTAGGAGAGGCTGAAAGAAGGAGCACCTACTGTGTGCTTTGTAAATGGGGAAACAGCTCAGAGAGGGGAGACTTCTTGACTGAAGCCACACCTCCTCAGGTGGCCTCACTGGGCTCAACCTTGGAATAGACCTCCTCAGTGGCCCTTTCACAAAGGTTTTAGAGTCAGGACCCTCAACATGGACGCTGTGGCCCACAGTGCTCACGCCTGCCCCTATATACTCTTGTCACATCATGTGCACTAGCAGCCCTTGTCCTCCTCCTCCTCTATGTGGCTAACTCCTAAGACCACAGCCTTCCCAGCCTCCCCAAACCCCATCCCCAATTCTGTCCTCACAGCTCCCAAGTTCCCAGTGTCAAAGCACAGTCACTGCTGGGCACTCCCACTCATTGGTGGGACACTGACCCTCCTGGGCTCCAGGAAGGCCTGAGTCCTTTCTAGTTCACCAGTGCAGCTCAGCACCTGGAACAGACCCTCAAATGCCTATGGGGTGAATGGACAAATGGGTGCCCAAATTTATGGAGAAAACCAAAGCTCAGAAGTGGCTTTCCCAGATTCTACAGGTCTCTGTCTCACAGGACTGCCGGCTGAGACTTCCTCTGGAGGTTCTCTGGTCCAACCTAACACTCCGCCTCTAACACACCAGGAGTCCCTGCCTCCGCGTGCACATCCTGGGCAAAGCTGCCCGCACAATGCTGACACCTGCCTCCTCCACCATGTCTTCCAAGAACCAAGAACCAAAGAAGCCACACTGTCCAGAAAAGAGCAGGGTAAGGGGCAGAGAATCCACAACGTGGGTCCGTGGATCGGTCAAGAATGAAGACATCCAGGAGCACTCTAGATAGAACATTTGGGGCGCAGGAGAAAGTGGGAAACAAGTGAGCCACGTGGAAGAGGAGGAGGACAGGACACTAGCGCACGTGATGTGATAAGCGTATGCAGGGGCGAGAGCGAGCACTGTGGGCCACAGCGTCCCAGCTGAGGGTCTTGATCCTAAAGCCTTTGTGAAAGGGTCACTCAGCTGTGAGGACAGAACTGGGTCCTGGCCTGCAAATCCTCACAACATGCCCCTTCTGGGACTCAAAGGAGTGAGTACTGGTCAGTCAGGCCAAAAAGATCCCCCAGGAGAAAACGGGCCTGAGAGAGAAAGCAGGCCCCAGGGAGGCCTGGCTGCTGGAGGGCAGTCGCCCACTGTGAGCTCACCCTGCTGAGACCAGTCACTCCTGCCTGGCACCTGGACTCTAGCTGTCCTGCCACTGCCATCTTCCACATGGACCTCCAGACACATGCTCTTAGTGCATCCATAGAGCTGTGCTCTGGTCACCATGTTACATGTGCCTGCCATGTCTTGCCCCTTGTCACCTGGTGGATGGAGCCGTGTTGATCCCCTGCATGCCAGCTCCACTGTCAGCCCCTGACCACCCACACAGAAGCAGGTCTTCCTCCGTCTCCCCTGAGCACAGAGTACACGGCACACCTGTCCTGACAACTTGCTACGTGTGGGCATGGGATGCCTGTGACAGAAAACCAATCAACAGCAGGGCTTTCAAACTAGGGTGCATACAGGAGGCCAGATGTTCCAAAGCAGAACTCCACACACGGGCCCTGAAGGAAGGTTTTCACATTGTTTCCAGGCGCAAAAGAGTTTCAGAGACGCAAACGATGCTTTCCCAGGGTTCCCACAGCTGCGACGTGCCACTCCTCACAAAGGCCCACACTGACATCCACCCGGGTGCTTGCTCCTAACAGGGTGCTGGCCCTCAGCACCCCAGGACCGCCAGCACCCGGGCTCCGCCCAGGCCCCGCCCAATCACTGACTGGCACACTAGCCCCTGTTGTCTCCCTGTCACCCAGAACCCCCAGGCCCCTATTGCCTGGTCAAAGGTACTGGCCTCCACTCGCCCCAAAGCCCATTCTCTATGCTGCCATCGTAAAAGGTGACTTGGGCCACAGCTCCTCTTGCTCTGCGCCCTGCAATGGCTGCCCCTCCCTCAGGGAAGAGCCCCCACTTACCTTACCTTTCCCCCTACCTCCCTCCCGTCTGTGGGACTCAGCCATTCTCAGAACAAGCCCTCTCCTCTCTCTGTCTCTTCCCTACCTGGATGCCTATCACCTCTTCCACCTGACTCTCAACCCATCCTCCAGGCCTGCCCCAGTCCTCAGAGCAGTCTGGGGCCTGCAGCACCCCAGAGCCTGCCTGACCTTCCACCCCACACACGTCCTGCTCACTATAGCACTCACTCACCCAGCCCTCTACCCCACACAGAAGCTGCTCCTGTCCACTAAGCTTGGAATCACTGCCAGCCTGGCCAGACCAGAGCAATCCCTCCCAGACACCGCCAGTTCTGAGGACCAAGCCGTAGATGGAATTTTCTTCACACACCAAAGAAGCTGTAGGAACTAACCCAGGGTCAGTCCCCACAGCCAAGAAAGGAAAACTAGCACGCGACTGCCATTCCTGGGCAGCCCCCATCTTTGGCCTGACTCGTGACAGGGAAGCCCGGGCAAGGGGGAGCAGGGACGCTTACCACAGTCCTAGGTGCTGGCTCCCTTACAGTGAGTAAGGAGTAGGGACTCCTGCCACGACAGCCAGGCTTCCAGGGTTCCAGGGGCCCTGTTCCCCCAGCCCAGTTCCCACTGCCGGCTGCCTGGCTTTATGACTTCATATGCTGAAGTCACGTGGAGATAATGCTGAGCATTCCACAAGTCCAGGGCAGCCCAGCCAGACGGCTCCCCACACTGTAAATGAGGACAATGCCTGCTGGCCCACGTAGGGAGGGGATGTAGAGGGCGGTGGCGCCAGCCACTCCTGGCACCATGGATGATGCTGCGGTCCTAAGGAAAAAGGGTTACATCGTGGGTATCAATCTTGGCAAGGGCTCCTACGCGAAAGTCAAATCAGCCTACTCTGAGCGCCTCAAGTTCAATGTAGCGGTCAAGATCATTGACCGCAAGAAAACGCCCTCCGACTTTGTGGAGAGATTCCTTCCACGGGAGATGGACATCCTGGCGACTGTCAATCATCGCTCCATCATCAAGACCTACGAGATCTTCGAGACCTCAGATGGGCGAATCTACATTGTCATGGAGCTTGGGGTCCAGGGCGACCTCCTCGAGTTCATCAAGTGCCGGGGAGCCCTGCACGAAGATGTGGCACGCAAGATGTTCCGCCAGCTCTCCTCCGCCGTCAAGTACTGCCACGACCTGGACGTCGTCCACCGAGACCTCAAGTGCGAGAACCTTCTCCTCGACAAGGACTTCAACATCAAGCTGTCCGACTTCGGCTTCTCGAAGCGCTGCCTGCGAGACTGCAGCGGGCGCATCATCCTCAGCAAGACCTTCTGTGGGTCGGCGGCATACGCGGCCCCCGAGGTCCTGCAGGGCATCCCCTACCAGCCCAAGGTCTATGACATCTGGAGCCTGGGCGTGATCCTCTACATCATGGTCTGCGGCTCCATGCCCTACGACGACTCCGACATCAAGAAGATGCTGCGCATCCAGAAGGAACACCGCGTGGACTTCCCGCGCTCCAAGAACCTGACGAGTGAGTGCAAGGACCTCATCTACCGCATCCTGCAGCCGGACGTCAACCGGCGGCTGCACATCGACGAGATCCTCAGCCACTCGTGGCTGCAGCCCCCCAAGCCCAAAGCCATGTCTTCCGCCTCCTTCAAAAAGGATGGTGAGGGCAAGTATCGGGCCGACTGCAAACTAGACACACGGCCGGGCTCATGCCCCGAGCACCGGCCTGAGCACCGGCCCGAGCACCGGCCCGATCACAAGCTGGGGGCCAAAACCCAGCACCGGCTGCATGTGGTGCCTGAGAATGAGGACAAAATGGAGGACAGGCTGGCCGAGACCTCCAGGGCAAAAGACCACCATGTCTCCGGAGCCGAGGTGGGGAAGGCAGGTACCTAGGGTGCGGACAGCTGGGGGGCGTGGTGCGCCGTGGCGCCCGCGTAAACTAAGTAGGCAGGTAGGAGCTGAAGAAGGCACAGGTGCAAGGAATAAGTAAAATCTGTCAATTAAACCACTATTTTGATTACGTTCTATTAGCTTTCTTCTCCTTGGTAGCAAAGACATTAATGACTAACCAGCCAATAAACCACAAAGTGTAAACAAGCATCCAGAGTGCTCCCTGAGGAGTCTTTCTCTCCAGGACTCAGCCAACCACCCTCCTTGCGGCGCAGCGTCTCCAGCATAGGGGTCCGGGGCCCAGGCACAAGTTCTCACGGGGAGGCCTGTGGACAAGGAAATTGCAGCCATGGACCATCATGCCGGGCTCCCACTGGTCTCCATGACTTGCCGGTGCCCAGAGCCTCCAGGGTTCGCCAGGTGCATGTGTCCCCTCCACCTCAGGTGCAGCACAGCACTCTCTGACCCCGTCCCATTTCCTTAGACAGCTCTTCCTCAAAGTTCTCCTCTCCCTCCCTCCCCTCGTCCCTGAAGGATCCCTTTCATCCTCCAGGCAGGCAACCCCAGCCAAGACCTCTGACCTGCTCTCTCCACTGCATCCTGGTCACCCCACCCAGCAGCTCTAATTTGTCACGCAGGGCACATGCCCAGCAGGCCAGCCATGTACTGGAAGTGGTCAGCACCTGGCCTTAGGTGGCCTTGACTGGACACTGTCTCTCTCCGCATCTCACTCACGCCTGCTCAGACCTCTACTTTCCCATTTCCTGGGGGTACCCTCAGGCCCAAGGCCACTCTTCCCTGTCTGCAAAAAGTATCAAAACCCACACTTTGCAGTCCCAGACCTTGGTCCAAGCTCACCTGCTAAGCCCACCCCAGCCCCCTTGGTGGGTCACAGGCACAGCCAGGACTTGGTCCCTGGAGTTTGCAGGAACTCACCGTTGAGGCAGGCTGGCAATGTCCAGAAGGCAGCAGGCCCTGCACCAGCCTCCTGAGGCGATTGGCACTCAGGAGGGCAGAAGAGGACCAATGCAGGAGAACTCAGAAAGATGGCCTGGTGCGAGGGCTGGGTGTGCTTGAAGCAGGGCTCCAGTCTGAGGGATTCCATCTTGCCTCCCTGAGCAGCGAGCCCCCAATGGCACAATCTGGTCCCACTTGAGGCAGAAGAGATCCATTCGGCAAGCAGCCATGGTTTGGGCCCCCCAACTCCATGTGAAGCAGCTGGCCCTAGGCCTTCTGGAGGGTGGGCACCAATACACTCAGGCTGCCAAGCAAGTGCTGGCTGGTGGTATAAATGCCAGAAACCAGGTGCTTAGAAATCATGGTGAAGCCCCTTGGAAGGAACCTCACACAGGAGTGTGGCCTGACACCTATGTAGGACCCATGCAGCCCTGGGCTCAGAGCCCCAGGTGAACCCTAGAGGCTGAATTCCCAAAGGCTCCGTCCTTCCCTCAGAGGTGGACAGAATTTGAGGTGGGGGGGGGGGGTCACAGGGGACCAATATGCTGTGAGCTCAGCTCAGGTTTTAAGCCCAGGAGTGCCACAGAAAGCAATGCAGGTGGTGACAGGAAAAGTGAGACACCTAGCCCTCAAGCATCTTCTCCCATAATCCTGAGCTCTCAATGCAAGCAAAGGGACGGCCCTGCAGACTGTGCTAGGTGCTCTTTAATTCCTGTTAAATAAAAACGGACAGGGGTTCCATAGAAAAAAGTACCAGCAAAGCCCTGGGGTGCATCCAAGGGCCACGGGGTGGGTCCTGTGCCAGCCTGGCTGACATGGCACCTTTCTTCTGTGGCTCCTGGGACAGTCACTGCTTTTGGCCCGGGCCTGGGTCCCAAAAGGCCGGAGTCCTCTGCTGAACGGACAGCTGTCCTGCAGGCTCCACAAATATCCCATGAGCCCAGCCCGGGCCTGGCCCTAGAAGAAGTCTGAGGCTTTGCGCCGGGCAGGGAGCTGCAGCAGGTTGTCTGTGATGGAGGCCGGGTCCTGGCTGAGCGGGGTGCGTGTGGCTGAACCAGGAGCTGGTGTGCTCGTCGGGGTCTGGGGCCCGCCGGCCGGGGTTTTAAGGTGGACTGAGCGTGCTGGGGATGGTGTGTAGCTGGCCCGCAGGGCCCGGTCTGTGTACTTGCTGGCTGTCCTGCTCACCAGGCGCTGCAGGGCTGGGGACATGGCGGGGCTCAGGCCTTTGGGGGTGAGGCTGGGATAGAGGGGTGAGCAAGAGAGGTAGATTAGGCTTGATGGGGCACCGCCAGCAATAGAGCCTGCCACAGCTCCATAGGAAGACACATGGGAGACTCATGGTCATTCTGGGCTGAGGACACCAGGGGCCTGGCATACAGCAGTGTGACCAAACTTGAGTACAGGTGCTGCCCTTGGCCATGGGGCTGGGGTGGACCCCAATTTTCTCTAAGGGGAATGATGACATCCATGATCCCAGGTCTGACAAGAGCTCACATGGGACAACAGGCCTGAAGGCACCTTTTAGGGATGTGCCTAAGAGGTTGAAGAGAAAAACCAAGGGGCACCCACACCCCAGTTCATACAGGGCCTCACTCCGGATCCGGGGAGCTGCCACAGAACCCATCGAAGGATGCCTGGGACTGCCCTGAAGACCGAATGGCCACACTGTGGGGGGCGGGGCTGAGTGGGAGCAGGGGGAAACCCCCCGAGGGTCAGACAGCCCTCACCTGGCCAGGTTCTCCGTCACTCTCCGCAAGGCCTCCTGCTTCTTGGCCCGGTTCTTGGCAGCAGCTTCGTTGGCCATCTTCAGCCCCAGCCGCTCCCTGCGGCCCGGCTCCAAGATCTGCAAAGTAGGTGTGTGGGTGCTCACCGAGCTGGACGGTCCCTCGCTGCTGGAAGGGCTGACTCTTCCCATGGCCCCCACGATCTCAACAACCCACCACCTCTCCTAAAAGCCCCTGACGGCCTCCAAGCGGCTAGGCTGAGCGGCTCCCCTGCCATCACGGTGCTCTCAAAGCCAGCACTGCTGCGTTAGGAGCCCCACAATCTTTCAGAAAAGAGGGTCTTGTTTTAATCTGCTTCCCTCTGATTATCTTTCTGTCTTACCAACTTTCTGTACTTCTTTTCAGAACTTCCCAAAATGTGTCCTTGGCCTATTTTTCTAACAAGGTGCTTACCTCCGTTTTTTGTTTATTTGTTTATCTTTATTTACTTACTAGAGGCCCGGTGCACGAAATTCCTGTGTGGGTAGGGTCCCTTGGCCCGGCCAGTGGTCAGGACCAATCGGGGCCATCTCGCCCAGTCCTGACCTGGCTGATCTGGGTTGGCCAGCCAGCAGGGAAGTGGGGGGGGGGGGGGAGCGGGGAAGGAGAGGAACTGTGAGAAGTTGGCTGCGGGAGTGCACTGACCACCTGGCCAGCAGGGGGCAGGGACCATAGGAAGTTGGCCAGCCACAGGAGGTTGGCTGTGGGAACGCAGGGACCACCAGGGGGCAGTTCCTGTGTTGAGTCTCTGCATCCTGGTGGTCAGTGCAACCGGTCATTCAATCAACCAGTTTTAACAATCACTTAGGCTTTTATATATACACTATAGGTCCAGTGCACAAAAATTTGTGCACTCGGGAGGGTCCCTCAGCCTGGCCTGTGCCCCCTCACAGTCTGGGACCCCTCAGGGGATGTCCACCTGCTGGTGTGCCTGGCCAGCCTAGGTGAGGGGTTGATGGCTGTTTGCAGGCTTGCCAAGCCCCGCAGTGGGGACCCTCACACCATGGGGGTGTGGCCAGCCTGGGTGAGGGGCTGAGGGCCGTTTTCAGGCTGCCCACAGCCCCTTCAGGGTTCGGTCCCCACTGGGGTGCCTGGCTGGAAGCAGGTATTTGGGATTTATTTAATTTCTATAATTGAAACTTTGTTGCCTTGGTCCCCCACTTGAAGCCTGGGTTGCCTCTGGCAACCCCAGGTCCCAGCTGGGCAGGTACCTGGGGTTTGTTTATCTTCTATAATTGAAACTTTGTAGCCTTGAATAAAGCTCAGGGCCAAAGGGCCCTGGCTTGCTCCATTGCCGGAGGCAACTCCAGCTCCATGGCTGCTGCCATCTTAGTTAATTTGCATGTTTACTCCTGATTGGTTGGTGGGCATGGCTTGTGAGCATAACAGAGTGAGGGTTAATTTGCATATTACTTTTATTAGATTGGATAGATAGATAGTAGCTTTATCTATGTTGGTTATATTAGGCTATGCCATACAAATTTCTTTTCAGTTATTTGATTTTAGTTTTATGTGTGACATTTTTGGCTGTACTTTAGTTTGTCATTTCCATAGAATGTAGGCTAGATATCACTTCCTTTCTTATTTCTTTCTTTGCTTTTATATGTACAAAGTCCTTTGTACCTGCCCTGACCGGTTTGGCCTAGTGGATAGAGCATCGGCCTGCGGACTGAAGGGTCCCAGGTTCGATTCCAGTCAAGGGCATGTGCCTTGGTTGTGGGCACATTCCCAGTGGGGGGTGTGCAAAAGGCAGCTGATCGATGTTTCTAGCTCTCTGTCTCTCCCCTTCTCCTCTGTGAAAGATCAATAAAATATATTTTTTTAAAAAGTCCTTTGTACCTTAAAATCATATTAAATATTGAGCATTATTTTCTTCTCATTGTTTTATACTTATTGTTTTTCTACTTAACTTTTCCAAGTTTCTGGAATATACTCTGCTATACAGATTAAGGATCTAGGTTACTTCATTTCCAAATTACTACTCAGCACAATTTGAGTTACCATCTCTAAATTTGACTTGAACTAAGGTTTGTTTCAAACATTGTCTTCTTTTCTGTTGACCTGTAGGTTCTAGGACCAGTAACACTCTTCTGACATATCTATTGCTTTAGTTTTAGACAGCACAGGCTCCTCTCTCTTTCCTCTCTCAAGTTTTCCTTGCAACCCAGAAAAATTTCAGAAACAAGGTAATGTACTAGACATGGTACCACTCTGAAGTATCAAGGCAACATGAACTGTACTACACTGGGGAGGCCACATGGCAGAACCCACACCTTCGAGGGGCGGGGGGCAGTCAGTGGTGTTCTCTGGTGGTTTCTTTGAAAGCTAAGTTACTCCTGGTTATTCTAAATTTCTGCTGCTACAGTGAGTGATATCAATTTTTTTTTGTTGCATTTCAAACTGATCATCGCCAGCATTTAAGGAACTGGTTCAAGATGACTAACCCAGCCTTTTACACAGACCTTCTGCATCAGTCCCAGACTCCAAGCCCATTCTTTGGGGTGTCAGAGCAGCTGAGGTAATTCCGCACTCTTTGTCTCTGTGACAACACCAACCTCCATCTCCCTCGACCTCCCAGCACCCCAGAGTTGGTACAGGCAGCAGCCCAGCACCCAGATAACAGGACCGCATGCTTCCTCCTTTCACATCATACCAGTCAATTTCCCCAACAAACTGCATGTAGACCAGGGAACCTCATCGTCCCAATACCTCTCTGGGACCCCACCTGCTTGCCGGTTTGCCCACACCATCCTGGGCCATCCCCATCTCTGCAAGAGGCCTCTCTGTGGAAGTGCACAGCCCTTCTGAGGACATACACCCCACCCTACAGAATGCTGGGGTTCTGAGACCCTTCCCAGCCTTCAGGCCTGCAGCATAGCCTGAGCTCTGGGTCAGCCCCTGAGGCCATCGGTCATCTCTAGGCAGCCCATCCTCTGGGACTGCAGGTTCAGAGAAGCCACAGCCATTCCCTGCCTCGATGCCTCCGCCCCACTCCACCAGTTCCTCCTTGGCAAAACCACCATCCACCCACACCTGTCTTCACTGCCCTGGCACCATTTAGAAGTGCAATGCCTGAGCAGGTGTGCAGCCTGGCACACGGTTCAGCCCACTGGTCAGTTCTGCTTTGACAGTGGCAGCTGGGCCATCCTTTGTGCACTGAGCTATGGGCACTCAGAAGACCACACATCCACTTGGGGTCCCACCTGTGCTCCCCTCACCACAACTCACCTTGAAGGCTGGCCCTGGTGTCCTGTCTACATAGGGGGTTTCTGACCCTTCAACTCTCACTGGTGTGTTCTCAACCTCTCCCCACGTCATCAGCGGAGACTCGTTCACACCTGCAGATGGAGAACCCACAGACACCTCAGGCTAGGGGACCCAGGTGGGAGCACAGCCCGGGCCCTCCCCACCAATGTAGTCCCCCTACCCATCCCCAGTGTACATTCCAGCTAACAGACAAGGCTGGCAGCTGGCCCTCTATCCTTCCCCAGAACTCTGAAAACCTGGCATCTCTGCCCTCTGAGAGGGAAATAAGGCTACTATGGGCCCAAGACAGACCCAAGCACCTACAGCCAGGCTTAGCTTGGAGGAGGGGAGAAGCTGGGCTGGGTCAGTGAGGTCCCCTTCCTAGCACAGGGCCACCCCAAGGGAAGAGACACTCAGGGACTTCCAGAGATGCCATTTCTCCCAGGACCCTGGGCAAACCCCCACATGCCCTTGCCTATGTCATGGTAACCAGCTCCTCAGAGCACAAGGGTCAGTGCATGGGAGGGCAGAGGGACAGTGTGTGTTCTGTGAGACCGTCACACCCCCACCCCACCCCCAGCTCATACATCTTCTGTGTGAGGAGATGCAGGGCTGGGGCCCAGAAACCCCTCCTTACAATGCTCTCTGGATTTAGGTTTATAAACCTGGTGCTAACATGAGACCCAGAAACATTCAGCCCCAGCCCAAGCCAGTGGCAGGAGGCAGGCGGCCTGAGAGAGGGACACAGGCGCCTGCAGCTCCCCAAGGCCTATCTTGCCCATCTCGCACAGGCCAGGCACAGCCCCTTCAGGCCGCAGGTGTAACCACCCTCCTGCAGACAGTAACTTGCCTTCCATGCACATCTACATAAAAAGATGTCTGCCTGGTAGCCCACTGGACTACACTGCCTTCACCGCAAATCAGGCCCCAGGCCTCCCCCTGCACCCCACAGCATGCTCACCACACCAGTGAGTCCAGCAGAGCCCCAACACCCCTGGTTCTGACCAACTCGGTCTGTCCTGCCCAGCTCAGGGTGAGGGACAGACCACCTGGCTAAACAAACCAGGTCTCACACATCTCAGGCGGGGTCTGCCTTAGAGTCCAGCCCCGTCCTTGTGGATAGGACACTAGGTCCCTGAGCCACACAGGGTGAGGGACAGACCCTAGGGGAGCGCCCAGAGTGGCCTGGACCAATCGAGCAGCCCACCTCCCCCCAGGCCGTCCACAGGTGGGCCAGCTTGGCAGCGGGCGCAATTCTCACCAGGGGCAGGAGAAGGGGTGGCAACAAATCCAAATCCGCCCACTCGAGGGGATTCCTGGGGGATGAGCTCCTTGCCATCGGGGCCCACCTTGCCCTGTTTGTGCTGGAACAAGCAGAGAGACTCGTGTCAGGGGGACCACAACCACGCTCTCCCACTGGCAGATGGGCGGGTGCGCAGGAGCACAGTGGAAACACTTCCCAACCCCCGAAGAGCGGAGTTGGGTCTCTGCGGCTGGCAGGCCCACTGGGAAAAAGTAGGGAGGCCCCTGGCCCCTGCAAAGACGTTGAGGACCTGTCAGAGCAGGCATCCAAAGAAGGAAGCTCCCCTCTGTCTCCCCCTCCATGCAGGGTGGGGGCTCAGCCACATCCTACCTGGGATATTTTCAGGGGCTACACTAACTATGGGTACCCGTGCTCTGATTTCTTCCCATTAAGTCCCCTGTAAGAGCCTCCAGAGCTCTTACCACCTCCTGTCTCCCATTCTTCAACCCCATGACCACCAGAACCGCCATCACACGGGACTCCCAGACTTGAAAATCTGTGCTGTTTGCCACAGCAAGCCCCCCACCACAGCCTACCCACTCCCTACTTACCCCTCACCCCCACACCCAGCCCTGCCTGGTGCAGGGAAACAGGTCTGGCCAGACTGGCCTGGTTCTCATCAGCTGACTTTGTCTCATGCCCTTGCCCCCCAAGGGAGCTAGCACCGTTCTGGACCCACAGAACGTGTCTGACAAAACAGAGCCCCAATGGGAGGCCACAGGGATCGAGAACACAAGGGCCCCAAATACTTCTGCACTGCTGAGCTCTGCCAAGCCCACGAACTCATTTAAGAGGAATAGTCAAGATCAAAGAAGTCATTTCTGCCCACAGCCAGCCCGCTGTTGGCTCCTGGCACTCACCTGGGCATTGAGGGCAGCAGCCTGCTGCAGCTGAGACCTGCTCAGGGCCTGGCTGAAGGGGTCCCTGAGGAAGCGAGTATTCTTATGCACCACCTGCCGGGGCTTCTTAAACAGCTGCTCCTCATCGGGGACGCCTGGCAGACCGAGGAGAGATGGCAGCAGGTGTCAGAGGGGTGCTCAGGGCCCGAGAGAGGCCACATCGTTCCCCACTGAATAGACACATGGAGCTTACTTCAGTCTTCACATCACAAAACCCAAACAAAGCTGGGGAGACCCTCACTCCCTCGCTGACATCCCACACAGACCCACCTGCCCCAAACAGACCAGGACCCCTCGGAGGGAACAGAGACACACGCCTTGAAGGCCAGAGCCAAACGCCCAGCCCTGCCCACGCCGCCTGCTCACCCTCTGGGTAGTACATGAGCGAGTTCTTGGCCTTGTATTTCCAGGTCTCTACGCCGGCCTGGCTGCTCTCAATGGCTTGGTGCTCTGCCGACGGGAGTGCAAGATTATCTTTCTGCCTCTGCATCGCATAAGGAAAAGGGAGGGTCAGAGCACCCTAGCACTGTGGCCTGGCCCTGGGACTTCCCCAACAGAGGGTGCTTCTGCCCCTGCACCCAGCCATACCTTCTCAAACTCCTCCTCGGCCTGGTAGAGCCAGGCATGGCGTGCCCGGCTCTTCTCCTTGGCCACCTCCATGATCTCCTGGAAGGACGCGTTGTCCTCGCTTGTGCACCGGCTCAGGAAGACATCCAGGCTGGGCAGGGGCTCCTTCCCCTCCTCCTCTCCAGCCTCTCCTGCTCAGGGGTAAAGGGGGGAGGGGTGTGACACAGAACCATAAACGGCACAAACACCACTTTGCAGTCTGTGGGTCCTGGGAACCGCACTTACCTACAAGCAGGGCTGGAACTCTCACACCGAATCCTGGATCTGGTTGTGAGAGCCCACACTGCCAGACAACTCCCCACCCGGGGGCAGAATCAACCACCCCAAGTGCCCAAAGAGCCTTCAGTGGCTCTCCTCATCTGCTGGATGTCAAGGGAAGTGTGCGATCTCAGACTGGAAGGGGAGCACCCACGTGTTAGAGAAAGAACAGGTTTGCCCAGGGTCCTGGGAGATACGGCAGCTCTGGAAGCCCCTGAGTGTCCCTTCCCTTGGGGTGGGGTGCCATCAGTGACCCCAGGTGGGGGTGAGGCCGGGCCCTCCCACCTACCACACCCACCCCTCCAAACCAGTTACATTCCACCTAACAAACACCAAGGCTGGCAGCTGGCCCTGTATCCTTCCCCAGGATTCTGGAACCCTGGCATCTCTGCCCTCTGGGATGGAAACAAGGCCACTATGGGCCCAAGGCAGGCCCGGGCCCCAGCAGCCATGGGGCTTAGCTTGGAGGAGGGGTGCTCCCTAGAGAAGCTGGGCTGGGTCAGCGAGGTCCCCTTTCTAGGGCAGCGCCAGGGTAGTCTCCTAGGGGTCGCTGACCATGTGACAGAAAGAGGGCACTCACCATCACCATCCTCCAGGCCCTGGCCTCGGCCCTGGGGCTTGTGGCCCACCACTCCAGTCCCTGTGTGCACCTCAGGGGTTTCAAATGTGGCTGGAGTCACATCTGGGCAAAGGGAGGAAATGGGGATTAGCGTGAACCTGAGGCAACAGTTCAGAGATGGTTCCCGTCTGTGCCACCCACGGGAGTCCTCTTACAGGGCGGCGGGGGCTCTCGGGACATCTTGCCCAGAGCAGAGCCAAACTTGATGGCAATCTGGCGCATCCGTTCCAGGTCTCCATTCTCCTCAGCCTCCAGGTACTCCTTCTGTGCCTGCAGCTTTTCCACATCAGGAAAGAAGTCCCTCTGGATGACTGTCTGGAGGCCCTGTCAGGAGAGATCAGAGCGAGCTGCCATCTAGGCTCCCCGGCCTCTGTCAGCTGGTGCACATGCTAAGGCCATTGCTGACCATCCGCCCCCAACCTCTGTCCAGCCCAATGCTCCCGAGTTTAGGGGCATTTTCGGAGGAGGACAACATCCCTGCCTTGGTCGGGTAGCTCAGCTGGTTGGAGCATCCTCCCAATGTGCCAGGGTTGTGGGTTTGACCCTGGTTAGGGAGTCAACCAATGAACCATAAATTAGGTGGAGCAGGAAGTCCGTGTTTTCTTCCTCTTCTTCTCTCTCTCTCAAATCAATAAATAAAAAAGTTTTCTAAAAAGCATTTTAAAACACATCCCATGTGGCCTTGCTGTAACATCTAAACATTACTAAATGCTCCTCTGATTTTCATGAAGCCGTTCTCTCTCCCTTCCTGACGGGTCATTCTCATTCTCATCTGCTGGCCCCACTTCCACACCTGCTGGGCCAAGGTTTTCATCAGGCTGATGCAGCTGAAGCTGGGGAGAAGGTAGTTTGCCACCTTCACTCCAACAGTGAGCTCCTATTTCCAATGTGAGACCTCAGTGACTTCCGGGTCCTCCTTTACCTGGATGACTTCAGCCACTCACCCCCCATCACCAGCACGAATTGTGATCCCCAACTCGGCACCTCCAACCAGACCTTGCTCCTCGGCGGTACATTTGTGCACCCAGCTGTCCACTAACGCCCCCTGTCTGTACAGCCTAGAAGCCTCCCAAACTTAACCGGTCCCACACCAAACTGACATCCTCCCATCTCCTCCTCCTGCCAGCTGGCGGTAGGATTTCAAGATGCCGCCACAATCGCAGGACTCCCAGCCTCTGCACTCGCCATTACCGCTCTCTAGAAGGTCCTCTTTGACACTAGTCTTCCCTCTCACTCACGCTTTGATGGAAAACCTTGTTTCCCTAATCCCCCCACACATACAAGCAGCACTGCCTCCTCTCTCACCTACAACACTGCTTCCTCCATCAAGGACACCCACCCCCTTCTGCACTGTGCTTATTTGCCTCTCGTACCGTCCAAACCCCAAGCGCAGGGACTCGGGCTGCTTCACTTCAGGGAGAGGAGGGGAGTGCCTCAACCAGAGGGGGGTAGGGACCCCAGAGGTGCGCGAAGGGGATGGGGGGGTTGGGGGGCAGGACTCAGAAGTCGCTGGCGTCCGCACCGAGCTCTTACCTCGATGTACTCTTCCTCGTCCAAGACCTTTTGCTTCCTCGTCACAGCCCCGGGCTCCCCAGCCGCCCGCTTTCTCCCGGGCCCGGACGCGGTGGAAAGCAGCAGGGCCCGGTCGGACGCACCGGGCGTCTCCATCGCTGTCCCAGGACTGCTCAGAAGGCGCGTCACAGCGTCAGAGGGCGGGACCGTGCTGGCTGCACAAGCGCTGCCAACAGTTGGCCAATGGGAGAACTGTGCGTGACCCGCGCTCCGCAATGACGTCACCACAAGCCCTCGCCCTTATGGGAATTGTAGTCTTCTTCCCACCCCTTGCTATGCTTATGTACCTGAGCTATGGGCACTAGGCGGCGCTGTGGTGGTGGAGGAGTTAAGGGGCGTGTCATTCACTCCAGTCGTGAAAAGTTCCTGCATTAAGGTCTTGGCATCCCAATTTTTGGCAAATAATCATTGCATATGCTTCCACATTATCAACAAAAACACACACTTCAAGAATTTTGGTTACATACACGTTTCAAAGCTTTTATTAAAATTTTATGCAAGAAAGGAACTCTAAGACAATTCTTTATCAAAAGAAAAAAGAAAGCAAAATATGATGGTTCAATAAAGAAATATCTGGTTAAAAATGTTCAGGTCCCCCCCCAAAAAAATAAAAATAAAAATGTTCAGGTCCCTGGGGGCAGGAGAGAAGGCAATGGGGGAAAAAAAGAAGAAAATTAAAAAAAATTCAGGTCTCTAAATGCCAGAGTGGGCTCCCAGAAGAGGATTAGTTCTCACTGAAGTGGACCAGAAAATTGCCTAAGCATTTTTCAGGACTGATAATTTCTTCTCAAAAGGAGGATGAGAATTAATGTCAAAAAAGTAAATGTTATCCCAACATGATTTAGTACAATAAGCAGTCATTCCTTTATTCACTGGGGATTCCACGATGATGGTTCTTGCCCTCATAGAGGTAACAGTCCAATGAGGAGACAGACTCTGGTTAGGTCACCCCACGAACAAGCTTACAACTGCAGTTGACAGGAGCAAGAAAAGAGTTTGTACTTGAGGAACCTCCAGTCAGGGGAAGTTTTCCCGGGCAGGGGGTGATGGCAGATCCAAATGATGAACAGGCATTGATCAAGTGGAGAGGGAAAAGCATGGGCAAAGAGCAGCGGGAGGGAGAAGACCGTTGGATATGCAGGGTACAAGGAGCAGTGAGGTGTGAGATAATGCCAGGCTGCAATCGATGGAACCTGTGGGTCATGGGGCAATGGGAAGCCCTTGGAGTGCTGTAGTCAGAGGAGAGGCAGGTTTACACTTGTAGACGTTATGCAGAATGAATTAAAAAGGAACCAGAGAGGACAGAGGTGGCAAGACTGAAGGTGGCTGTAACGGTCAAGGTGAGAGATGATGGAGGTTTTCATCAGGTTGGTGCAACTGAAGCTGAGGAGAAGGTAGATTCTGGGATTGTTTTTGGAAGTTGAGATCAACGTGCTGTTGGCTTGTGTCTGGTTGGTGAGGGAGAGGCGGGGACAGGGTAATTGCCTGCCCTTTGGTTCATGCACCTGGTATGTATGGAGGAAGAGCTTGCCTTCCTAAGACAAGGTGACTTAGAGGGCCTGTGGGCTTCCAGGTAAAGTGGTCAAAGGGACAGTTGGCCATAAATATCTAGTTCTGGGGAGAGGCCTGAGCTGGATATGTAAATGTGGCAGCGGAGAATGAAAGAGGTAGACCAGGTGAGAATGGAGATGAGAGGGGAGTGCCTGAGACTCAGCCTCAAAGATACCTACTAATATGTTAACAGCCAGCTTTGGAGGTGAGCCCGCCCAAGAGCAGCTAGAGAGAAAGGAGAAAAATCAAAAGGGCAGCATAGCCACCCATCCCTTGAAGATGGAACTCTAATCTTGCCTGCCCCACACAAAGACAAATAATCACTCAGCCAAGGAGGGCAAAGGTCCAGTAACCTAGCGAGATGAGAGTGTCCCAGCCTGCAGGGGAGCTCCACAGGCCGACTGTGCCGTGGCCAAGGATAAGGCCAGGATTCAGGGAAAAGAGCTTGGTGACAGCCAGAAGTGTGCGTGCTGGGAGGCGAGGCAACAGCTGCTGTCTTGGCGGCACCCAACAGTTTTAGGGCAGCCTTGGCTGGGAACACCGTGCCTGCTGGGTGTTGTCTGAGCTGGCCAGCCTTGTACAGTCCCAAGAGCTGCAGCCCTGACTTCTGTGACTTTTATGGAAGAACTGTGTCTCCTGCCAGATACTCCTCCTAAACTCCCTCCAGGACCTGTGAGGGGGCAGAGCAAGGTCCTCAAGCCAGAGGAGGGGGGTGTTAGGTTCTTTGGGCCCACTGTCTGGGTCTACTTGGGGAGTTGAAGTCACATTTCCATCCTTCAGCCAGGGCCAGGATGATGGAAGGGAAAGCAGACTTTTTCAAGGCAGTGTGTGTGTGTGGGTAGGTCTCCCCAACTGAGCCTCCTCTTGTCCTACAGGGTGGCAGAGATTGACTACTGTGAGGGAGGCAGACACCACAGCATGGAAATCTGCCCCCCCGGGGGGAAGCGAAGGACCCCCCCCCACCATGAAGCAGCAGGTAGAGGCCAGTGCAGGCCTCTAGGGTGCCAGACCAGTACTGGCAGGGAAGTCTGCTCTGCTGAGGGGCACCCTGGTGCAGGGACCAAGTACTTACTGGACTGTGCTCCCCAAGACGAGCTGCTTGTGGAAGGAGAGAAGGGACAGGTTCCCTCTGGGTGAGGGAGTGGAGCCAGGGCAGACTTCAGACTGCTTTTTCTTGGTTTGTTTTGCTATTCTCACCAGAGGATTTTTAGAGAGTGGAAGGGAAGGAGGGGGGGCGGGAAATATGGACGTGAGAGAGACACATCAATTGGTTGGCTCCCAACCAGGGACTGGTCTGGAGCCTGCAACGGAGGTACCCATCCGTGACGGAATCGAACCTCTTCAGTCCAAGGGCTAAGGCTCTATCTGCTGAGCCAAACTAGCTAGGGCCAGATTCCGCTGCTTTTGTGGTGTTGTAGCAGCTTGTTTGTTTTTCGTTGTTGCAATAGGCTCACAGGAACAGTCTGAACAGGGAACCCAGTGCAGTACCTTGGAGCTGGCAGCAACCCCAGGATGCACAGACACCATTCACTCTGCCTAGGGAGGCTGGAGGCCAGGTCTGGGGGTCACATCCAGGGTGCAGAGAGGAGGGACGCCAGCAAGCCCAGGAGGGAAAGGAAGATTCTAAGCCCCAGTGGGCAGCGGGCCTCTCCTGTCCTCTGGGCGGGGTTAGTGCCTGGGAGGAGGCTGAGGAAGCCGCCCTGTTCTGCTCCTCTCCTGCCCCCCAGGCCTCTAGCCCCCTGGCCACTGGGCACAGAGCGCACCTCGGTCCTCGGAGTTCTCTCCCTCCACGAGCAGGCGGCGCAGGGACCCCCGCCGCATCTCCGACTCCGAGGGCTGAGGGCCGAGGAGCAGCGCGCGGAGGGTCAGCATCTGTCCTCGGGGGGCTTCTTGGCTCCAGGCAGGAGCCTCGCAGCCGCAGACGCCCGCTTCTGGTGTCGCCATTTGGCTCGACGGTTCTTGAACCAAACCTGCGGAGGAGGAGGAACTGCTCAGGCAGGACCCGCGTCCGCCAGGCTCCCATAGGTGCGGGGGTCCCGCCGGGCTCCCATGGGTGGGGGTGGGGGGTCCCGCCGGGCGTGTGGGCGGACGAGCTCTACGGAGCCCGCGTGGGGTAGCAGCGGCGGCCACGGTCCGGGTCGCTGGACGGGAACCCCTTTCCCACTCCGACTACCACCCCTCCCCACGCCTCTCCCACCCCGTCTCCACCCCTTCGCGCCCAGGGCGCCCCTCCAGCCGCTCTGTGGTCCCAGCTTCCCAAATTCTGGAACTGAACCGCGCGCCTCACTTGCCATCAGGGGAAAAAAACGTTTAAAACGGAGGAGAGGAAACCAGCCTTACCTCCCCTCTCGTTCCCCGAAGATTTCCCTCCCCACCCGGGCCTGTCCCGGGGCCTCCCGCACCGCCTCCCGCCGCCGCCCCGTCCCCCAGCGGACTTTCCGGGAAGAGGAGGCGGCGGCCAGCCGCCCGGACCCGGACCCTCGGGCGGCCCCGCGGGCGGGCCCCACCTCCACACGCTCCTCGCGCAGGCGGATGCGGCCGGCCAGGCGCTCCCGTGTGCCCACGTCGGGGTACTGGTTCTGCACGAAGAGCGCCTCCAGCGCGCGCAGCTGCTCCTCGCTGAAGATGGTGCGGTGGCGTCGCGTGCGCCGCTGCGGGCCGGGGCCGCCCGTGCCGGGCAGGGCCCCGGGGCTCCCGGGCGGTGCGGCCAAGGGCAAGGGCGCCGAGGGCCCCAGCCTCAGCGGCCACGGCAGCCGCGCGCCTGCGGGGCGAGGGCGTGGTGAGGCGCGGAGCGCGGGGCTGAGGGCGCGCTCTGACCGACCTCGCCGTGACCCCGGACCTCCCGCGCCCCGCGCCCCGCGGCCGCTCACCCAGCCTGGCGGCGGGCTCCGGGGGCCTCCGGGGACCGCAGCAGCAGCAGCAGGCGCAGGGCGCAGCCTCGGACGCCCCGGGGTCCCCGGGCTCCGCAGGGCTCTGGCGGCCGGCTGGCTGCGGCGGGCGGGCAGCCCGGGCTGGGGGGCTTCTCTTGGGCAAACCGGAGAGGATGTGCTCGATGGAGAAGGGGCAGGGCCGCCCGGGGCCCCTGCGGCTCGTCGCGCCCCCCGCCGCAGCCATTTCGGCCCGGCCGCCGCCGCCGCCTCCGGAATATATACGTCGGGGGTGGGGGGAGCGCGCGATAATCCCCGGGCCGGGCGCCTGGTCCACGCGGGCTAATCCCGCCGCGTGGCCCGGAGCTCGCTAATCCCCGACAGCGGCGGCGGCGGGAAGTGCTGTCCCGCCAAGGCGCGCGGGGGTCCGCCGAGCCTCGGGGCCATCTCGCCTTGCTGCTGGGGTGGCGGCCCCAGGATGCCCCCATCCTGGCAGCCCTCAAAGCTTAGCGGCGCCGGGGCTGCTCCGAGTCCCCATCGGGACCCCACTGAGGCGCATGAACTGGTCAGGAGAAACCCACCCAACCTGCGCAGCTCCTAGCTCCATCACCCCTAGGCCCCAACCTCAAATGGGCCAAAGCCACGATCCCAACCAAACTCTTGGGCCCCAAACTTCCCACCCGCCTCGGAGCCCTGTCTTAGCCTCCTGGAGGAAATAGGGGTGAGGGCAGGAGCTGTGTCCCCCATTCCCAGGCCTTCTCTCCTGGGTCGGAGAAGCCTATACAAGCCCTCACTCACATAGCATTGGTTTTGGAGCTGGGCAGGGAGTGGGAAGAACCTGCTGAGACTGACAGTGTGTCATAGAGGAAAGTTCGGAAAATGCTATGGGAGCATGGAGGGAAGGAGACCCTTGTCAGAGTGCCAAGAGTTTAGCGACATTGTGACCTGCAATAGAGCGGGAAATAGGGAATAGAAAATGTACCTAATGAATGAGATGATCATTAGGAGATGCCCAGTGGGGATGGTGAAGGAGCTGCCTGGCTTCTCATTACCCTCAATGAATGGAGAGGAGAGAACTGAGCTGAGGAGGAAAATGCTGAATACAAAGAAGCCAGCCTATGGAGTTAAACACAGTCAGCTGCATGAACCAGCAGTTCCATTCCTGGGAATTCACCCTGGAGAAGTGAGAACTTCTGTTCATACAAACACTGCCTACGAGTGTTTAGAGCAACTTTATTCATCACCGCCAAAGCGTACAAACCCAGAAGCCCACCAGCTGGGGAGTGGATGCATGCACTGAGGTCCACCATGCCAGGGAGGAACCCAGAGTTACGCACAACACAATGGACCTTAGGGACACAGTGCTGAGTGAAAGCCAGTCCTTATGATTCTATTTATAGGACACTTTGTGTGTTTTTTAAATATTTTGATTTTTTTATAGAGAAGGAGATAGATAGAAACATCAATGAGAGAGAAACATCTATCAGCTGCCGCCTGCACACCCGCTACTGGGGAGGTGCCTGCAACCAAGGTACATGCCCTTGACAGGAATCGAACCTGGGACCCTTGAGTCTGCAGGCCGACGCTCTATCCAGTGAGCCAAACCAGCCAGGGCGAGCACTACACTGTTTTGATCACTGTAGCCTTGCAGTCAGTTTTGAGACAGGCAAGTGTGAACTCTCCAACTCTGTTATTTTTCAACACTGGTTTTACTGTTCTTGTTCTCTTGAATTTCCATATGAATTTTTAAATATATTTTTATTGATTTCAGAGAGAAAGAGATAGGGAGAGGTAGAAACATCAATGATGAGAATCATTGACCAGCTGCTTCCTGCACGCCCCCAAATGGGGATCAAGCCCTCAACCTGGGCATGTGCTCTGACCAGGAATTGAACCTGGGACCCTTTGGTCCTTGGGCCTCTATCCACTGAGCCAGACCAGCTAGAGTGGGACCAGCCCTTTATGCCCCTTGCTCCCCTGTCCTTGTCTGAGCTCTGCCTCCAACTTTGGAGGGTTCCTGTGTGAGGGGCTCCATCACCCAGGACAATGCTCCAAGATGGAAGCTGCTGTGTGCCATTAGCTACCAACACTCAGAGAAGCAGATGGATGCACTGACCACCGAAGGGGTCTGGACAAAACCCCTAAGGCAGCGGTTCTCAACCTGTGGGTCACGACCACTTTGGCAGTCGAAGGACCCTTTCACAGGGGTCGCCTAGGACCATCCTGCATATCAGATATTTATATTACGATTCATAACAGTAGCAACGTTACAGTGATGAAGTAGCAACGAAAATAATTTTAGGGTTGGGTCACAACATGAGGAACTACATTTAAAGGGCCAGAAGGTTGAGAATCACTGCACTAAGGCAACACTCACCAGTGTCTACTTCTCTCCTTCAGTAAAAGACCCGCCTTTCCATGTACCTGCCTGCGTAAATACACACCTAGACTCCTGGTCACCTTGGTAAGTGCACACCTATCTACCCAGGGAAGTGGGCCACTCACTCACCCGTGCACCTTGGTAAGCCTTCACTGCCCCAGTGCTGCTTAAGCCTCCAACCCTCCAACAGTGCTTGGCATTTCCCTTGCGTCCCACCCCCAAGTCTCATTGGTTCTATTGTCCACATCTGGACCTCTGCACTCCCACTTCTCAGTGCCAGCCACAGAGGCCTGCTGCCTGTGCCCCCACCATGGCCATGCAACCCACTCCTGGTCACTTTCCCCTCCTGACACCCTCTTCAAAGTGAGCCTGCTACAGAGGCCGTGATCTCTGCAAACACATCCAATCATGATGCTTCCCTGCTTCAAACTCTCAGGATAAGAGGATCAGCTGTCCATCTCTGTGGCCCCTCAGTCCTTGCACTCTGCCGCCTCTGTCCATCTGCCCCATTGGGCCTCTGCCTCCTCTCTCCAGCGGTCCAGGCTCCAAGTCAGCTTCTCCGATTCGCAAAGCTTGCAGCCAGCTTGGCTCCTCTCAACCACCTGGGACTCAGTGCAGCCTCCAAAGAGGGGCCCTCCCAGCTCACTCCGGAAATCTCAGGCTTCCTCCATCTGCACACCCTCACTGACCATGCTAGCTGCCATCACTTCTGTTTCCCAGACGGAAGAGCAGGCCCAGCTGCTTCCAGGACTGGTCAAAGCGGGTCAGTGCCAACAGGGAGGGGCAGGGCCTGTGGGGGGCTGGGTTTCGGAAGGGCTGGGGGACCACCAGGGGCCATGGAGGAATGGATGTGCAGATTAGTCTTAAGAGACCACTGGCTTTGGACAGAGGCCAGGACAGAAAGGCAGGTCCAGCAAGGTCCAGGGTGGGTTTGGGGTGAGGTCCCAGCAAATGCAGGGGTGAGGCAAGAGGGGAGTGGGGTGGTCCCTCAGCATCCAGCAGAGATGGCAGCCAGGATGGAAGTGGGGAGGGGGTCCTGGGTGCAGCTCAGGGCTGTGGAAGGAGGACAGGCATGGGGTGGAGGTGGGGAGCTAGGGATGCCCTCTGTTCTTGGGGGCCTCCTCCCTCCTTCTTCTCCCCCCCGCCCCCCCACCTGGGCCCTCTCTCCCACCTTCCTCTGCAGCCTGCAGCAGGCGATGCCATCAGGATTCCCCTGATTGCTTTCTTTCATCCCGTGCCTTTCCCTGCAGCAAACGGCCGGCTAATGCCTCCTTTATCATGGAATTAGGGGATTTAGGACCTATTTCACAAAGAGACCCTCGATAGCGGCCCTAATCAAACGCCAATCAGCCCGATCTCCAGCGGGACTGGAAAGAAAGCGAGCGAGCGCCGGAGATTAGCGCAGACCAGCGGCCAGGCCCTCAGGGCGAGATAGCATCTTCCAGCCACGGGGCTGAAGCCGCCAGGGAGGCTGGCCGAGGCCTCGGAGAAAGGCCTGAGAAAGGCCGGCTTAGCTGCTCAGCGCTGGGGATTCTGAAGCCATTAGAGGGGATTAGCACCCGGGTTAATCTACTTTGGTCGCTCAATTGTCCGCAGGGAATGAGAGGCAGACACCTCAGCAGAGCGACCATGGGACCTCAGCGGTCCAGGCCCTGGGGCCGGTCTCGGTTTCCCCCACTGTCACCAGGCGAAGCCCTGCCCTGAGGACCAGAGGGAGGAATGACCACCATGGTCAGCAGGTGTGAGTGAATCCTGGCTCTTGGCTCCAACCTTTACAAACGCTGCCAGCCTTCCAAGGAAATCAGGGTTACTTTGCCCCTCTGCCCAGTCATCCCTCCCTTTTCCTGGCCAGCAGGAGGAAGGTCCCCACCCCACCGTTGTGACTCGGTGTCAGCTGACCCACAGAGCTTGGGCTCCTCAGCAAGGCACACACCCCTCCCCGTCACACATGGCCAGGAAGCAGGTCTCAGGCTGGGGGTGCGGGATGATGGCAGACACCAGCACGGAGCACGGCTTGCAGACTCTCCGTCTTTCCCAGGGGCGGGTTGGTTGAGGACCCCTAAGGGCACATTCTTTGACCACTAGCTGACAGCTGATGAATGCTTCCTGCATCCCCCCACCTCCATTTATCTCCATCCACCTCTCACCAGGTGGGACTGGGTGGGGCTCCCAATGGGTCCTCTGTGTGTGCCTGGGTTTTCCCATCTGAGAAACGGAGGAAAGGTCTATGCAGGAGGTACCCCTGTCCAGTTGTGCAGCCTGTGCTCCCTGCTGCCTCCTGTGGGGACCCACCCGGCCCCCACTCCTCTTGGGTCGAAATGACAGACTCCCACGTGGGGGACTCAGAGGGGTGACCCTGCACTACAGGGTTTCCCTGGCCGCCTCCTCCGTGGGATGTGGCAAGGCCACTGGGCCTTTCATAGGCCCGTGGATGGCAACAGGGGGCTGGACGAGCGAGCGGCGGGCAGAGCGGGAAGGGCGGGCGGGCGGGGCTGCAGGTGAAAGGTGGAGGGCGAGGAAGGATGCTGAGGGGAAGGAGCGGCGGTGCGCAGCGGTCTGGCGAGGAGGGCCGGCCGGCCGGCCTGGGGGAACCGGCCGCTCCGGGTGGGGAGGTGGCCGAGGGGTGTCCCTTCCGGCTGGGCATCAGGAGGGCCCTGGGCAGCGCCAGCGTGGGCAGTCGGTGGTCGGGGCAGGCGCCACCAGTGGCCGGAGCGCGGCTGGGTGTTGGGGGGCTGCAGGAGGGTGGGGGGCACTGTGGGTGAAGAATGGGGACCGGGGCCGGAGGCACGGACCGTTACCTAACCTCCGAGTGCGGGGCCCCAGTGCGCGTCCGTGACGTCATCGGCGCGCGCCGCCCCGACTTCCGGGCGAGCGTGGGCCCCACAGGCTCCTCCCGAGCGCGACCGGCCCGGGGAGAGGCCGTGGAAATCCGGCTCCTTCCTCAGAAATGGCCTCGGGAAGCCTCCTGGGCACCTCCCGCGCCCACGGACCCCGGTTTCCGGACCCCAAGACCGGGGCTGAGAGAGGCTCTGATGGCTGCGGCGACCCTCCTCTCAGCCCAGACAGGCACAGCCCCTTTCCCGCCGCCTGATCCAACCCGCAGGATAAGCCTCGGCCACGATCGCGGGCAGTGGATCGACCCTCCCGCATCGCAGCCCTGGGGGTCTCCTAGGCACCGAGAGCAGGGGCGCCGCGGGCTGCGGGGGCTGCAGGGGCCAACGGCAGGCGGGTGAGCCTGCGAAACCGCCCCGGCCGGTAGCTGCCGAGGCCTCAGTGGCTCCCCGAGGCCGTGCTCCCGGCCCGGGGGCGGCAGCGGGCACCGCAGGCACCTGAGTGGCGGAGGGAGTGGCGTGGCTTATCCCTGGAGGTCACTTCAGGAGAGGACACTCCTGTGGCCAAGCGGGGCCTTTCAGGTCAGGGTCCGGCCAACGGAGGGTTAAGTGAGAGGTGGGCGTGGCTGGCCCGCGACGGGGACACAGGTGACGACAGGGAGGGTCAGAGGCCAGGGCCTGGGCCCATCTGAGCGGAGGGCAGGTTGCTCTCGGGATGTCTGCCCGGTGGGCGTGGAAGAGCGAAGCTCCAAGGCCGCACCAGCGACCACCCTGCTTTCTATAAATCACCCACACTGTCGGCCTGGGCTGTGGGTCCCGTGTCTCCCATGGTCCTTTGCAGCCAGTTCGCCACTGTGCCTGCATCTCCATGCTTGTCCTGGTGTGCCCGTCCCTCTTCCAGATCTGGAGGAGGCAGGAACTCCTTAGGACCCCTAATTTTGTGCCTCTTACGAACTGCTCCCCACCCCCCACCACCACCAGGGAATCTGAGAATCTGTAGAAAATCCAGAGAAAATACTCTGGCATCCTCAACTGAGATCATGTCTGCTGTGAAGGCTGAGGGCACAACCTGAAAACCGGTTCTCTGTTGACTAAAAGACGACCATTTGTCAGGAGCGACTGTGTGTGTGTGTCCTAAGCTCTGATTGCCATGCCTCACCTACACGAGGACATGGGGAAACTCAGGGAACCTGTGCAGCACTGTCACCCAGTGAAGGAAGGGTTCACGGAAGGCGGGTGGGGAACTAGAGGGCAGCTGCCTTGAAGGCCTTTGCTAGAGGCGAGCACATTGTAGGGAGGGCAGGGCTGGAGGCTGGCCAACCCCTGCCCCAGAAGCACCCACCACCCACCCTCTACTCCTCTGCCCTGTCTCAGAGGCCATTGTCTTTCCGAGGCACATTCTGTGATCCCAGGCGAGACCTGCCAGATGGCGAAGGTTGCCTGAGGCTGGATGGGGGCTGGCTGTGGCTTCCAGATGGACACAGAGGGTCTGGTTGTGGAAGGAATATGGTCTTCACACTCCTCAGCTCACAGCTCTCCTGATAGACACAGCCGCCTCCTCCCTGACACTGGCCTGTGACCAGGCTGGAAGTCTAGTTTGTTCTGTTTCCTGGTAACTTGGTCTGCCCACATCTCTGCTCCTTGGCCCCCGTCGTCACAAGGGCAGGCAATGATTCTAGTCCCAATGGTCCCATGTTTACACTGATCCCTGCCAATGGCCCCCTCTCTGCAGCCTTTGGGGTCTTGGCTAAATGCAGCTGGTTTTTCTCCAGGTCCGCACTTGCCTTTCCAGCTGCTCTCCCTCTGCTACTTCCCTCCAGCCTTTATGGCCCTCGGCCCAGACCCAAGCTCTCTCCTGCCCCTCCCCCCTGCGTCCCTCAGGTCTCAGCCACAAGAACTGAGGTTGCTTAACTCTGCTGGCAATGCCCAATAGGGAGTTCCAACAGGGCAGGTGGCAACTCTGCTCACAGCCCCCGGGGACTCAGACTCAGCTCAATCAACTTTTCTGGCTGGACTACCTTTCTGTCCACATTGTGCTGTGAGGCACAGTAGGAAACCCTGAAGCTATGGCAGAGTTCCTGCCCCTGCTGAGTACAGGGCCCCATGCCCTGCTGTTAGCCAAGGGGAGCCTTGGTCCCTTCCTCCCTGTGAAGGGGGAGAGAGACAGGGCTCTGGGGTGCTGGTGAGCAATGAGTTAAGTGGATACCCTTCCAGGAGATCCATGTTCAGGGGCATTAAGGCCCCTCAGGGTCCAGCTGCTGAGCTTTGCCCACTCTAGGAACTACTTAGAACCAGAAACTACAAGCTACCTCTTGCAACCCTAAGAAAAAGCTACCACATGCCGCTTACTGTATTAAGCATTGTTCTAAGCACTTTACACGGTTTATATAATTTCGTTCTCATAACCCATTGGAGTGGGTTCCTGTGTCACCCCGTGTTACAGATTAGGAAACTAGTTAGGTGACTTGCCTAAAGTCACACAGTGAGCAGAGGAGGAGCCAGGGTCCTGCCCACTCACGGGTCACAGATGCTGTGTCCTGGACAGCAGATGCCAGGGGGCTGGGTGCCCCTCTAGCCTCAGTTGCCTGTGCTGAGGGTCAGTGCTGCCCATCACCTACTTTCATACCTACAGTAAAGCTTCTGAGGCTGAGCTAGTAGCCTGAGGTTGAAGCCCCAGCCCTAGTACTCCCCCAGAGTTCCTGCACCCTGGTGTGTGTTCACGTGGGGGGACGGCCTTTGATCCCTGTGGATAGGCAAGCTTTGCTGCTTGGGCCTTCTCCTCTGTCATGGCAGATTGGTTAAGTCTTCTGTGAACACCAGGAGCACATGGCCCAACCCTTCTAAAATCTTTGTTCCTTGCTCTCCAAGCCGACACTTGGCCCTCAATTCTACCCCAGAACTTTCAGATCCAGGTGTTGTGTGAGGTTACCAGTGGGACACTCTCTCCCAGAGGCAGCAGTTCCAGGAAGGGGACCATCCTACTGGGAGGCTTCTGCTGGCAAGTTATTGTCCAGCCCCAGCCTGAGCCAACTCTTTTCATGACTTCTACCCATGATGTCACCTGGACAAGAAGGCGCCTCTGCCTCCACACAGCCAGGGGTACTGGTTCACCTATCCTGCTCTGGGTCTCTTCCACTTGGCTCATGGGTGGTGGTTCCAGCTCCTGATATGAGCGGGGTGGGGAGAGCCCTGGGGACCCTTCAGTTCAGAGCTCAGTATCCCCAAACCTGGCTTGGCTCCTGGGATTCCAGCAAGAGGCACACCTTCCTCTGAGGGGCGAGTGCTCCTAGGGCCCTGATCGGGCAGCTCCACCTACTCCTGCTCCAGGCCTCCCTGGGTGGAGAAAAGGCCCCAGGCTCAGAGCCTCAGGGGACTACGTGCCCCACAAAGCCCTTTACCTCAGACCATTTCACAGAGAAGCCGGGAGGGAGGGCGGGGCCTAATTGCAGGTGGTGCGATAACAGCCCAGGAGCGCTGTCTCTCCAGGCCCAGGCAGCAGCCGGGCAGCTCTCCATTCTGCTCACTCAGTGCTTTCTGCCAAGTGACCCTACAGGGTCTTGGCCACAGGCCAGGCCTGGATGAAGCCCAGATGTTCCCTGGCCTGGTGTCAGGTCTGAGGGTTGACACTGGCAACAGCTGCCTGGCTGTCCTGGCCCCCCTGCCAATATCCTCAGAAGGGCTTGACCTTCACTGCCCACCCACAAATGGGCCCACACAGGGACAGGAGGCTGTGACAGTATCCGGTTTATTCTGCCTTGGGAGGGTGGTCCTGAGAGTGGCGGGTGCCACCCTGTCCCAGACGGAGGAAGGGCCCAAGGGCCAGTTAAGGCCAGTGGCAGGAGAAGCGGGGGGCATGCAGCCCCTGGAATGCAGTGAGGCCAGGCTGAGGCCCGGAGGCAGCTGTGGTATGCAGGGGTGGGTGCACCTGCCGCCCAGGGTGAAAGGCACCGGGCTGGGACCAAGCCATGGTGACAGGGCTGTGGACCTAGGCAACACGGGCACCCTGGGTAGTGGGACACAGGGTCACAGAACACAGAACATGAAACACTGGCACGTGGCTCATGAGTAAGAATATGGGCAAGGGGGCACAGATTTACAGGCCAGAGGGACACCCAGCCTCTGCTGAACACATCAACACAATGGTGGTGTCATGTGGACCACAAGGGACACAGTACTATGGGACATATGGACTCAACGGCTGTGGGGAATAGGCCCAGGCCATGGAATGCAAGGAGGAGGAGGCCTTTTGGCACGACTGCACTGGAATCATGAGAAGAGGGTGGAGGGGGGTGTCTGGGGGTGCCTGAGGGCAGCCCCAATGCAGACCCTTGGGGCTCAGTCTGTCTGCCACACTTTGTTGAGCAGCTTCACCACTTCATCGTAGATGATGAACACGATAGCCACATCCGCACACACCCGGCCCAATCGGGGGACAGTGCCCTTGTAGAATCTGGGGTTGAGTGGGAGAAAAACCCAGGTGAGGAGGTAGATGAAGGACACTGCCTCTAGACAGAATGGGTGGGTCCAGACATTGGAGGGGCAAGAATAGGGACCTAAAGGTAAGGACTGCCTAGAGGCAGACAGGGGTTTGGGGGTGAGGCCTAGGGAGGCCACGGAGGGGCTGGGGTGGGGACAACAGCTGTCTCTCCATCACTCACGCCTTGAGCCCCTCGTTCCTCAGAATCTGCATGCCGCAGTCCCAGGTGTTCCGGTATTTGTGTGCCTCTAGGCCCTGCAAGACACCAGCACACCACAGGGCTCAGCAGCCAGCCCCCGTCCCCCACTCCCCTCCCCTTCTTAGCTCTATCCCACCTGCATCCGGGTTTTGATCACGTCCAGAGGCGTGTTCCCGAAGACACTGGCTGCACCCGCAATAGCTCCAAACACCCCGGTGATCAGCGGGTTCATGGGCTTGTTGGGGTTGTCCCCTGGATGTGGGTGGGGGTTGCAATCAGAAAGTGATGGGAAGGTAAAGGGGTCAGCTCTGATGGCTGGGGAGGAGTACGGACTAGGGCTTATGAGGCGGAGTCTTGGGGCAGCAGACACACCTCGATACCAGTTGCGCAGGGAGGTCATGACGAAGAAGCGGATGGCCTGGTTGGAGCCCTGCTTTAGCACGGTGGCTGTGAGGCCCTGGTATGTCCCCTTCAGCCCTGGGGGCAGGCAGGAATGGAGGTTACACTTGCACACCGGCCCCAGTGAGGACTGGGGGAAGCTGCACATAGGAGTGCCAAGGCAGAAAGAGGAAGAGCCCTTTCATTCTGACTGAGGTCCCTGATCCTACCTGAGGAGGAAGGCCCAGTGGCTCACCTTGTTCCCGCACAATCTCCCTGACCCCGTGGAAGAATCCTTTGTACTTGGGGTTGGGAGAGGTCTGGTCGTGGATGAACTTCACCTGAGAGAGAGGGAAGCAAAGGAGCTGGCGCCCAGGTGCCATGGGAAGGGCACACTTGGCCCCTTGGCTTGCAAGTCCAGAGCCCACCAAAGTCAGGCCAGGCTTGTCGATGCAGACCTTCACCTGGAAACGGCGCCAGTAAGGCCACGGTGGGACTCGGGGCCAAAGAGACAAGAGGGCCGCCTCACTAAGTTGTGTTTGTGGTACCGCCTGTATCTTAGGCAGCAAACATGCATTGTTTTGTTTACAAAAGTGTTTTAAAAAAACTTACCATCTTCCTACTGCTTTCAGGACAGAGTCCAGCCTCCACAGGAGGCCCATCCTGCAGGCCTCCTGCACTCAGCTCCCCAGGCAGTTCGGTCCCCACTCACCCCTTCCCCTCCTGCTGGACCCTCCCACCTCAACATCTCCACTGGACACAGCATCGCCCCAGGCTCCAGCACCTCCTCCCCGCTGCGCGCTTTGTTCTACAGGGAACCTCCCCACCTTAATGGTCTCCATTGGACACACGACCACCACGGCCTCGGCCACTCCCGCGCCCAGGCCACACAGCAGCCCTCGAGTGCTGTCCAGCCGCCCCTGCGCGTCCCGCATGTGGTTGCTGAGGAACTCGAACATCCCGAACCTTGGGGCGGAAGGCCGTGGGTGAGAGGGGCCGCCCCCACCCTTGCCACCTTCCAGAGACTGCCCCAGCCCCGGGCCCGCCTCACCTAACGGCCGCCTTGGGGATGGAGCCGTAGAGCAGGGAGCTGAGGCCTCGGTACAGGCCCAGGACGCCATGGCTGCGCACCGTCTGCCGCACACAGTCCCCTGGGGAACCGGGTGGTCAGCGACTCCAGGCCCCGGGGCCCGCCCCCCAGGCCCCCCCGCCGCTGCCCCCTGCTCACCGATGCCCCGGTAGCGCGGCGGGTGCGAGCGCTCGTCCAGCTGCAGCTGCGTCTTCACGTACTCGGTGGGGAAGGTGATGCAAATCTCGATGCCTCCGGCCAAGCCGCCTGCGGGGACCGGGACTCGCGGTCTGAGACCCCCGCCCCCGCCCCGGACTTTGTCCCGCCGGGCCCGCACCCCACCCCCACGGCCCTGGCGAGGCTTCGAGGAGCGACACGCAGGGTGAGCGGGCGGCCGGCGCCGCGCCCCCCGCCCAACCCGGAAGTGGGGGGGCCTGGGCGTCCCGGGGCGCCCGGAAGCGCGGCGGGGCCGGCGGGGTGGACTAGGGGTTCGCCCCGAGGAGCCCACCTGCCAGGATGGCCTTCCCCGGGTGCGTCAGCTTGGCCTTTCCGGACGCGGGCGCGGCGGCCGCCAGAGCGCGAGGCGCCGCCATTGCGGGGAGGCGGTAGGCGAGAGGCGGGCGCCCGGCGCTGGCCGCGGGTCCGAGCCTCCGGTGCTCCGCGCAGCCCGCGGAGGTGGCGGCCGCTGGTTATGTACGGGGGCGGGGCGGCCGCGTCAGCTCCAGGGCCCCGCCCCGCGTGGTTCGAGCCGGGCCCCGCCCCCGCCCCGCCCCGCGTGGGCCGGGAAACTGAGGCCGGGCGGGGACAACCCAGCCAATGGACGAGCCCGAGCCCTGGGCCGCCGGGCTCTGCGGGGCCGGGGTCCTTGGCGGGCGGCGCCGCGCGGCCCGGAGCTGCGGTCAAAGTGCAGCCTCCACGCCGGCGCGGGCCGTGAGCACAGCTGGGCGCGGGGAGGAGCGGGCTCGGGTCTGCGCTCCCGCCGTGCGCGGCGGGACCCGGGGATGGCGGCGGAGAGACGGGGGGCGAACATCCTTGCTGTTCGAGGGTTTGGCCGTCCCACGCCTGCGGGCTCAGCGGTTCCCACGCCCCTTCCGGGGTTTGGAACCCCAAGCGGTGCACACGGTGCACAAAAGACCCCAAATACACCGGCTGTATCTCCCGGGGCAGCTTCCCTGTGTGCACGCAGGTCCCCCGACCCCAGCGGACCCAGCCGAGTTCTTGCCCCTCCTACCCACACCAGCACCAAGCAGGGGAGCTTTGCCTTGATAAACCGACTTTAATATTCACGACCTGCAGGAGGCTCAAGGCCACAGTAGACGGGTGGACTAGGGGTTCGCGTCAGCTGTGTCTGCAGTGATCCGGAGAGGGCAGCTCGCCAGTGCCGGCGCCAAGGAAGGGAAGGCGCCCCTCCCCCAGGTGCTGGGGACTCACTGCAGACAAGAATTGCGCAGGATGCTGGCGGGTCTAAGTCTTAAGCTGACCTCTCTGCCTGGCACCTGGAGCTAGTCTTCTTAGGGAGTCAAGGGTTACGCTGACACCCCCAGGTTCTGGGATGGCTCAGTGGCTGCAATCATTGGGTCTCAGCAAAAACAGCGTCCAGGTGTCTCCACCAGGTATCCGGGTCCTCTGTGCTCCTTGAAGAGGTTACTAAATCAGTAGAGGAGTGTTGCCACCAAGTGGCCACTACAGACTGAAGCCATAACACAGGAGGCTGGGCAATGGCAGGAACAGCCATAGGAAGAGCCACGGGGCTCATCCAGTAGGAGGGCCTGCTGTCAGCATCAGCTGCAGGCTTGCAGAGGGAGAAGCCAAGGATGAGCAGAGCTCCTGCTGCCCCCAAGTGGCCAGGGCCCCAAGGAGCCAGGTCGCAGCCTAGTCCTAACCATCCAGAGCAAGCATGTCAAACTGAAGGCCCACAACGAATACTTTTGCAGCCCAGGCAATATAACAGTATGTAAGAAATGTTTTTCTTTTTAATATATTTTTTATTTCAGAGAGGAAGGGGGAAGGAGGGAGGGAGAGAAACATCAATGATGAAAGAGAATCACTGATAGGCTGCCTTCTGCACGCCACCAACTGGGGATCGAGCCTCCAACCAGGGCATGTGCCCTTGACCAGAATCGAACCTGGGACCTTTCAGTCCACAGGCCGATGTTCTATCCACTGAGGCAAACCGGCTAGGGCTGTAAGAAACGTTTGAATAAAAATTTCATAACTTAATTTTTACAACATTGTTATACATAATAACGAACTACAACATTTGCTAATGACTGATTACTATAATCGTGTTGCATTCATTTTCCTTACGGGCTTTACGCGCAGGTGCACCATTTCTCTCCACTAATACTAGCAGCGAATATTTTAGCAGCCGATTGCCACATCAATCTTGGACTGACTTGTTTGGTGTGCGCAATAGAAAATATTTCACTTTTGGAGAACAAGAAAAATAAGTTTATCTGTGTTATGCTTACTTTGTGCAGCTATTTAGTGTCTGGTAAGTTAACGTTCAAGAAAAAATATTAATTCTTATGAAAGTGTTCTATTATTTCTATTTCAGCCCTTTGTATTCAGCATGTCTCTATTGAAATAAACATATGTTTCTATGAAAATTAAAGCTTTTGTTTTTTTGTGGCCCACATACACTTAAACCTTGTTTATTTGGCCCATGTTAGCCTTTGAGTTTGACATTCTTGATCCAGAGGCTGAGGCTCCAAAAGCAGATGCCTGTGGGAGCTGCTGTTGTAGGGCCAACTCTAGCGGGTAAGCTCATCCCCATGTAGGGCACTTACTTAGCTAAACTGGCTGGGTCTCACCAATGTCCATCAATATCTAAAAAAAACAGATTGAAAAAAACAAATAAAACATAACAATTTGACATTAATGGTAGGTGGGAACCATGACCCGCAAGGAGCACAGACTTGGTGGAAGACTCACGTGTTGCGTGCTCACATTATACCCTCAGGCCTATGTTGGTCCAGCAAATGCATTCCAGGAACCATTAGCCTCTCTGTGCAGTGGACACCAAATGACCTGTCTACTGAATGGCCAGGCCATCTAGGCAGGTTCTCAAGTGCAAAGGCAACAGTAGCCTGTCAGGGGCCAGACAGATGCACACAGCAATAGCTCGAGACAGGGCAGTTGCCAGGCACAAGAATAAACAAGGGCGCCCTAACCGGTCCAGCTCAGTGAATAGAACGTCGGCCTGAGGACTCAGGGTCCCAGGTTCGATTCTGGTCAAGGGCATGTACCTTGGTTGCGGGTACATCCCCAACCATGTGCAGGAAGCAGCTGATCGATGTTTCTCTCTCATCGATGTTTCTAACTCTCTATCCCTCTCCCTTCTTCTCTGTAAAAAATCAATAAAATATATTAAAAAAAAAAAAAAAAGAATAGGCAAGGGCCCCCCCCATCAGAAGGGATTTGTCCTCAGATAAGGGAGGACAGTGGTTGTGCCTCTTCAATATTCCTGGATCACTGACCTTCTGCCTTCTCTACATCTGGTAGCCATTGTGGCCCTCATCCCCCACCCTGTCCATTCCCACCCCAATCTGAATCCCAGCCAGGGACAGGGGACAGGAGCTCTGGGATGCCACCTCCTAAACAGGAGAGGGGTGGGCTTCACTTGTGCAGGCTCTCCAAGGTGTCTAGTCTGTCCCTGCAA